>PVXU01002907.1:9822-21119 GCA_002994865.1 Rhizopogon parksii | reverse complement strand
TAGTCGGAGTGAGCCGTCCTCCGAACATGTGATGATTTGTCGTCTGCCAGGCAGGTGTGCAACCCTCCGGACGATCCTCGTATGTCCTCGTATCGTCTGGCGGGGCTTTATCGGTGACATTTTTTCCATTTCTGCATCGCGTGAAGACATGGTTGATGCTGTGCGTCTCAGTTGTGGGAGATATTATGTGGGAGCAGCTAGGCAGGATCTTTGAATCGGAACTGGTCGTTTGGAAGGCAAAGATCTAGTGAGTTAATGGGCCTATCTTCTTTTTCTTCGAATCTTGTCAATAGAGGTGCACGAGGCCCTGCTCGTCAGGAAGTCCCCTGTGCTGTGTGAGATTCAAGTCTGACTCACTGGAGGTCTTCCAGATGTACTACTAGTTGCTGGGACGTTCTTGGGATGATATTTCTGATCGTCTGAGCAAGTGGTCAGCTCCACGACAAGCACCCTTCAGAACCCAAAATCAGTCTTGAACGTGAATGATGATCTGAAATAGACGATGGGAGTGTTGTTTTGAGTCGTGGAAGCTGGCTGTGTTCGTTCAGGTCGTCTAATAAGGTGCGTCCCATGTGTTATCCTCGTGTTTATGATGCTGTGTACATTAAGCCCTAGCCCTCGGGTTCTCGCACTGGTGCTATGCGGATGTTTGTCGTGGTTTTGGCAGAACTTGCACAGACTCGGACTGGTCCCACTTCTCACCACTTCCGCAGATGACGAAGACGAGAATCATACGGCACGTTCATATGTCCCCAAACTGTGAATAGACGATGGGAAGCACATCCCTTACTTCTAAGTAGGACCCTGGTGTGTCCAATCTTTATACTAGCAATTTTTGTGGCTTGTACAGTATGAACGGCTATATCGGTGACCAAGTCATGGTGACCCCCAGTCTTCATTCCAAGCTTCTATGACGGTCCGTTTGATTCTTCCTTCTCTCAGCGCTGTCCACTCAACCTTTCCTCAGTCACACAGACTCCTTGAAGAGTAAGCCCGCGCTACTCTTCACCGCTATCGCAAGACGCATTAGTCAAAACATGTAGATACAGCAAACTACATGTACCGCTAGGCACACGAAGTCGTCTGGGTCGCTTCGGTAAGTAACGGATTTTAGTAATGGATAGCGCACTCAGCAGGGTAGGCGAACCTGCACAACTGCCATCCAAAATACGATGCGTGGTAAGCGGGGGTAGCGACTCCATTAAAAGAACTTGATACAACATGCGCTGTGACTTTATTGATGACCACTGGTGTCATGAACACCACTAGAAGCTTCAGCGCCGCTGGAGTCTTGAACACCATTGGAGTCATCAATAGACGCACAACAGATGAACAAAATTTCATTCTTGATACGTTTCACTCGTTCGCTAAGAGGTTCCGGTCGCCGAGCAACATACAATGCCTGGACAAACGCCAGTGGACTGCAGTGGAACAGTACAAACGAAACTTGCTTGTTTGTTACGCGGGAGTTCTATTGACTCGCCGGCGTTGGGCTGAGAGCGAGGGAAGAGCGAGGGAAATCGATTGAGAATGACATGTACGCGTGATGTAGAGGTGGGCGAGAGAGCATGGTGGCGATGTGCAGAGGAACGGGCGTGAGTGCCGGGCGTCGCGGATGACTGAGAAGACGGGTGTTAGAAAAATATTTGATTGATTGATTGATTGATTGTTGACGACGCACATGAACGCTGTTTCGCGCATCATCAAAATAAGTCTCCCGGTAGACGAGCGTGCTCAAGCTGGGCTCGACGTTGTGTAGCATTGGTCTAGAAGATGATAAGTTACAAACATTGAAAAGGTTGGGAAAAGAAATCATGAACGTCCATCAATGATCTTCGAGCGACCTGCGAGTAAGAAATCAGCGTGATATGTACTTTATCCTCCATGGCCCACACCTTCTGTTCGTGTCCATCTCGTGGCACCTGAGAGTCACAATCGTCAACGAGGTGATAGACTACTAGCGGACAAGTTTAGACTAACATCTGCAAGGGACAAGAGGTTTTCGAGAGGTCAGCATCTTTCAGAATGGTGTCAATGTACCACACATACACGTTTTTGTTGCTACAACAAGTGACTAGTAGCGTTCCATCAGGAGAAAAGGCTGCGCCATTGACATGCCCTTCATGCTGCAAGGGGTGACCGACTTGGAGGTTTGTGTCAAGATTCCACAGACGCGCTGTTTTATCCAATAATGACGTGCTCGCAAGGAGGCGGTCGTTCTGCAACAAGGAGAGGGCAAAGACAGTGTTCGTGACCTTCCAGAATGGCGATTCGCTGCATGTCGCGGTATTGAATATCCTAATCGCGCCAATACTTGAACCCAACGATAAAGTTCTTCTGATCCGAGGTTCATGCCAAGCTCCAAACTAAGTCTTCGTGCTCCATTGTGGAGAGCAGCTCGGCTGTCTTTGCATTCTCCTACCCCACACGGTCACTGTGCCTTGTCCATTTGGCCATGACTTCCCGCCTCTCTACACCCCACAATTTCACTTTCCCATCGTGGCTTCCGCTTGTAACCATTTCGCCGTTCGGAGACAATGCTATGGTCATCATTGGTACCTTTTCTCCGTCATCTCACCAGTCGTCGCTTATCTGTGTGCCACTCTCCAGGTTCTATAGTCGGAGTGAGCTGCCCTCCGAACATGTGATGATCCATCGTCCATCGGGCAGTGGTGCAATATTCCAGGCGTGTTCGGTATGACATCGTATCGTCTGGCTGGGCTTGATCGCGGAGGTCGTTTTCATATTTTTCATTTCAGCGTTGGGTAAAGATATGGTTGACGCTATGCATCTCAGTAACGGGTGATGGTATCTGAGAGCAGCTAGGCGGAATCTTTCACATATAATGGTTTATTTGGAGGGGAGTAGATAGGCCTATCTTCTTTTATTGCCTCAACTCTTGTCAACAGAAGCGCACGAGGCATTGTTGGTCAGAAAGTTTGCTGTGCAACATCAGATTCTGACTCACCTGACGTAGTCGTTGGGTTGTTCTTGGAGAATTTTCAGGATGTCTTTCTGAGCGTCTGAGCGAATGCTCAGCTCTGACTGGCAGAAGAGCCGAGGCTACGACTCACAAGTACCATTCAGAACTCAGACTAATCTTGAATACGAGTCATGGCTGGAAACTGAGACAAGGGAAGGTTTTGGGGGTCTGGGGAGATGGGTTATGTCCGTTCAAGTAAGGTGTGTCCCATGTGTAACTCATGTTTACGATGATATGTACATCAAGGGCGCTATGTGGATGTTTGATATATCACCTCCGTAGTTCCGACAGAACTTCGAATAGATTCCACTGACCAGACAGCCGTACAGTGCCGAGATGGAGCGCCAGGAGCGCTCTGGCATATGACAACCGGCGAGGCCCAACAGGCTTGATGAACATGTAGAAGCTAGTTTAAATTGTCAGTGTTGATTAAACTAGTTACCTCTCTGACTACATCTTCGAAGAAGTTTTGATATGCAGTGCGACCTGCACGGTAATATAAAAGGAAAATCACGTTCGGAAGTTTGAAGACGACGAAGGCTACAAAGGCGTCAGAGTAATGCAATAAATTGAGTCCACCACCTCAAGTCTCATCACCATTCTCTCCAACATTTTTCATACCTTCCCATATGTCCTCTCCTTCCAGTTCGTCATCATTCACCGGCTCAGCAACTTGCTCTTGATCCCAAATAGCAACCGTTGGTATTGTTGTCGCGAAAACGCGCTCCAAGACAGTCCCCTTCTTGTCCAAGTGCTGCCCAACCTTTTCAGGAAGTGGGACGACGCTGTGTATGCGTATATATCGATCTATGGACGCAGAGGCGAGGTGGGTAGGGCATACAGCCAGTGAACTGGCAGTGCCCGATAGCCCTAGATACGAGACGTTCGGTCAAAAAAGATGGCTAATTGTAACCTGGATGGCAAACCTTTGTACCCGTATGCGATATTACCATTGCGTAAATCTATCGCATACACGTTTGAGCCGTGGTCTGAAATGAATGCCTCGCTGTTACACAGTGATTAGTACATGCAAACCACGGTGTAATCGATCGAAGAATGACTAACTGCTCAGAAAACCCCTTCTCAACTGTTCGTACACCACCAACCTTTCCTATTCCTTTAAACACAGCAACAGGACGTCGCCCAGCACGAGTGTCGTAACGACGCATGTCCCCGAGACGTGTACCCGCAAGAAGATGATGTTGGCTCGCAGACGTCGACGGAGAGATGTAAGTTAAACATGTATTGTGAACCGGCTGTCGCAGTCCGAGAAAATCATTTTGAACATTTTTTGCACGCCAAACTTCTCCAGGAAAGAGTGTATCACTTTGTTTTCGTTTTTTGCCACCGTTAGTGGGGGTACCTGTTGCTGCACTTTCGGATGGGGAGGCAAATGCACGTTCTGTATCCCAGACAGATAACTCCACCTCGTCGCCTCCGTATGCAAATGTTTGACGGTCATGTGAGAGACGCCAGTCGCATAGTCGGGATGGCAAGGCAGCAAGTTTATGGCTAACCCCACTGCTGTCGTCCTTTAGAGTCGACATCAGAAGGGCGCCATTGGTAGTGCAAGAGAATATGGATCTTCGCCACTTCAGCACCACGGTATAAGCAACTTGAATATATGAACTCACCCGCCAGAAGTCGCAAGACCGATAAAAGACTGATCAGCTCGGATTCGAGTCTCCTTCCACTCTTGTAATAACTCAAGTCGATCGTCCTCGTTCAGTAAAAAAGTTGAAACAGCTCCATTAGCATGAGCAGCTGATAACTTTATTTCAACATTACTCGAGAAGTTTACTAACGCGAGGGGCAGGCTGAACGCACCAATGACTTCTCCCCTGCGTTGTTCAACGCGAGTTTTTGGATGCCTTTCGTTCTGCCTGTCGCGGTACCGTCATGCAGAGTCTTCAAGACTGATTTTGATGTTTCTTGGGAAGCCGGATCGTACTGCACCGATTTTATATTGCCGAGCTCATCGCCGAAGAGAAATCGAGGCATTATTGGCGTGACAGGACCGACGCGTGACAGGTAATAATATGCGTGTGACTTACATATAGTGGTTGTACCTACTTAGTCACTTCAGCTGGGACGATATGGATGCCCCACTCAAAGAGCTGCTCAAGCTCGAGAAGCTTACGGAGAAAGCCCAGGGGAAAACGCCATCTATTGACAATTCCTTGGACTCCCTTCTTCAGTCTCTACGAGAAGCGAAGGATCACATCAACGCTGGGAGCATTGCAGAGGACACTTATGTTCTTCTAGCACAAACCGTCGAAGCAAAGAAGAAAGAAATAGACGAGAAACAGAAGGAAATTTATAATGGCATTGCGAGATTTGGCAAGGCCCTAGACAAGGTTCGCATGTTCTCCTACTACTGATGCGTGAGTATGCCCTCACACGAGTTCCTCCACAGAGATTCACCCAGCCCCTTCCGACACATGACCCTCTTTTTACCTCGGAACGTGCGCAAGCGGCTCTTGAAAGAACCATTGCCCTACATTTCCTGCGCACTGGCCAATTTTCAACAGCGGAGACCTTCATACAAGTGAGGAATGACGGGATTTCCAAAGGTTAACTGAAATATTTTACAGGAGTGCGGTATACACATCGAGGCTGAACTACAGACTCAATTCCAGGACCTGCACCGTGTCGTGTTGGCATTAAAGAGGCAGGATATAGGACCTGCATTAGAGTGCGCCACGTTCCATGGCTCCCACATGCCTTTCCCTCATGCACTACTTGTAGGTGGTCGTTGAAGAACCGCGAATTTCTCCGGAAACGATCTTCTCCACTGGAATTCTATCTGCATCGTTCTCAGTTCATCCGTCTCCTCCTGTCAGGACCACTGCATGCTGCTCCAGCCATCTCGTATGCAAATGCTACCTTGCGCAGTTTTTACCCAGAACATGCAACAGAGTTTCAGAGACTCATGACTTCCGTATTGTATCTCCCAAAGGAACGCCTTCAACGATCTCCATACGCAGATTTGGCCTCAGACTCGGTGCATACAGACCTCGAGCCACTTTTCGCCAAGGAATATTGCGCAAATCTTGGCATGAGTCGACAAGTACCGCTGAGAGTTATAGGTGACATTGGCGGCGGAGGTGCCTTGGCTAGAATTGAGAAAGCTCGAACAGTGATGAAAGAGCGCAAGAGCGAATGGAGTCAGACGGACGAGCTGCCTGTCTGTATTTTCCCTTTGTTGATGTGACCTGAGTCTTATTACATCTGCAGATCGAAATTCCGCTTGCACCAGAGAACCGTTATCACTCCATTTTTGCTTGCCCAGTATCCAAGGAGCAATCCACTGACAAGAATCCCCCGATGATGATGACATGCGGGCACGTCATAACGAAAGACAGTTTGCAAAAATTGTGCAAATCTAACGGGTATGTTCTTCGTCTTTCTGAATTTGTTTGGCGTCATAATGTTTTCAGACGTGTCAAATGTCCGTACTGCCCCGCCGAGTCGGCGCAGGCGAGCGCGATGCAAGTGCATTTCTAGTATTTCAAGTTTTGGTACCACCGTTTGTGGCTTGCATTGTACTTTTTCCGTCGTCCCCCCATATCTATCCTATAGGACTTGTATCACCACGGATAATGATCAGATGACTGTATTCATTTTGGCGAAACAAGGATGTAATTATATATCGTGAATTTCCTCACTTCTCGAGTTTTGGATCGACCCACTGAGCCTGAATTTCGCAATGTCACTCGCCTGCACTAGAACAGCTGACATGGACTCACCATCATCGTCAGTGTCTCTTCTCCATCCTGATTCACGCCCTTTACTATCGTACTCTCATCGATGGAGGGTGTATTGATGAACCTTGCGAGTTCGGTCAGTTTGGTAACATCAATGTCATACCGCTCTGCCAAGGCCTGGAGTTCTGCTTGGGACTTGACTGTTTTCCGGGATTCGAGTAACTCGCTGAGGGATGCGGCCAGGAGACGATTTCGAGTAGAGTGCGACGGTGAAGCTTCTACTTCAGACTGAATGCGAGAGCGGTACATATTCTGAATGTAATCTGCCTGTGAAGAATCCAAGACCCTGGTAAGTGCGGGACTCGGTAGTGCGGAGGACACGCACTGGTCGGACGGACCGCATATGGTGGTCAACTTGTACAGGGCCTAGCCGGCTTAGCTTGGACATAAATTGGGGGTCTTTGGCATCCGCTTCGACAGCTAACACGACGTTTCAAACAGGCCGTGAGTGATGCGGATAGTTCGGGCGCACCATCAGTCCTACGTTCGAATGCCAATGGTCTTGAGGGCATATAACGTCGGGTTTCTTGAGCACTGCCTTGTTCTGAGGGTGTACGAGTGCCAGCCCACGATGGTTTTTCCTTAGGTAGCCTGCGAGCAGCTTTAGATGAGGAACTACCCATGGCAAGTGGTAATAGGTGGGGCGCTGTAGACCAGGACTGTGGTAAACACTATGTCATTTTTGAAAAGCGCTGTTACATGTGTTGACTCTTATTTACGCGTCTCAGGGGCGCATTGCTCGCTCACTGACAAGCAGTACAGAAGAAACGACTATTTTTGAGTTCGAGATCGGAACAGGTTTGTCTATAGAATGACTTTCATTCATTCACCAACACGATTATCGAGTCCGACCATAGTCAAGATAAACGATAAACGATTCAGAAGGCAAAGATTTTGATATGTAAGGGGTAAATATTAGCAGAAACGCAGTCGGGTCAATGCGTGCGTGCGCGCGTGTATAAAAGTATCAATCGTCCGCGAACCTCTCAACCTCTCATGCATTATGCATCTTAGTAGACACCACGCCCCGTTCTGCTCCTGCGTCCTGTGGGCCTGCTTGAGCGGCGCGAGCCAAAGCATCTACAACAGAGAATATCCACGATGACGTCAAATATGGTGACGATAACCTGCAGAATAAATAAAATCGATCCTCAGTGAATGAATCAACCAGCAGAACTATAGACTTACCATCGTTATAGCACCAACGATGGCCATTATGACCCCCGCGATGGCAGATACAACAGCATTAATCCCAGAGCCGATAGCAGAGAATATTGAACCCTATATACAAACAACGTTAGTCCTTGTCCAAGGGGAAATGATCAATGACATACCATGGTAAATAATCAGGTATGTATGTGAATATGAGTATGAGTATGATCCACAAGAGTTTTGAATTGAAATGTTGAATGCTATCGATTGCTCATTCGATCTTATATACTTGGCGGAAGGTATGACGTATAGTTCGGGGTCACCACAACATTTGCAAGCGGAGTTCGCATGATCATGAATGACATCAACTGCTGCTCCAAAGATCCAGTGACAACAAAAGATGTTGTCAGTGAATCATCGATCCAGACGCGATGGAGTAAACCACGTGGAGACGCAACTCCCAAAGTTTATATTTAGTGGACAAGGTATTGCACAGCAGTACAATTCTAGACGAATCAGCAGCGGTCGCGAGTAAAGTAGCAAGCAGCAGATCTTACAATAACAAGACAATTCACATAAAGTCAAGTACTTTGAACGCACCATTCGTCATCACGCGCCCCTTCTCTCCCGTTTGTACCCACGCATTTTTCTCTCCACTCTCACCCTCAGCTGATAGCATGCTCCCAACTGGCGGCCCTCGAACTAAGATTTCACCAATGGGGTCTGCACCCTTTTCAACCACGTCGTCGTCAACACCGACGAGTTTAGCTTCGACATTTATGCTCGGAGCGCCAACATGTGCAGGTTCGGGGGTCGCAGATGAGGAGGGAAGCATCTGCAAATCAGATGCATGCGTGGCAAAGAGGGGACCAGCGGCAGAGCCATGGGTGTATATGTTGATCAACGGGACGGAGAGCGCGATGCGAGCAGGCGTAAGAGAATCAAACGGTAGAGGTCCTGGAAGTGGATTAATCGTTTGTTATGGTTAGGAATAAGGAGAAACACACCACCACTAATCACAACCGCCTTCAATGTATCAGCCATTTTGCCGAGCACAGCTTCCCGTGCGCCATCGAAGACAGTACGGTCCCATAGGCTATCCTTGCTAAGGAATCCTTCCCTGAGGCCAGCAAATTTGTGCCGCCATGCCAGGGGGTACATGAAGAAAGACTTTTTCGCACGGCTAATCACTGCGGAAGTGAGTGATTGGACATGTTCAGGCTTGAGGAAGAGGACTGTTGGAGATGGTATGCGGTTGATTGCAGACAGGACATCGGTTACATCCAGAGTCGGTGCATCTGAATATTTCTATTAAGATTTCGAGATACACCAATTCGAGCTCAAACATACCTTTAACATGGAAGACTGTCGTCGAAGGCAACGTCGCAAAACTAGCGCCCTCAAAAAGAGCAGTGTAAGCGATAGCACGTCCGTACGGAGTACTCAGAGAATGTGCCGAGACAATGGTATCGAGCGTAGATAGGTTACTGGCCACGGGGAAGAGTGATTTAATCGCCGTCACGCCGGAGGTAAAGTTCTCGTGTGTTAGCTGCACTCCCCGCCTCTCACCCGACGGAGTCTCAAAGAACGACACGGTGTATGGACTATCGGACTCTAAACAACAATCAGATTAATGATGGCATGGCAATAAAGGCACATACGGGGAGCATTTTTCGGCGCTTGAGGTACCTTGCCCGTAGATTCGACATCATTCCAAGAGTATATTTCCACCTCCCTCATACCCTTGGGTTTGATATTGCTGTCCGACTCCCCTACCACGATGATTTTGTGATGGTGTTCACGCGCATCATAAATGAGCTCGAGCACATGTGGCAGAAAAGTCGCGTCTGTAATGATGGCGTCAGGTCGGTGCATCTCAAGAACCCCCGTGAGCAACTTCGGGGAGTTCAGCGTAATGGAAGCAATGGATTGCTCGGAGAGTGCGAGGTCACTGATAAGGAATTCTAGAATACACACCAATTTGAACCATTCTCAATGCGCATTAGGCAAAATGGAACGTACCAATGCAATCATTAAGCAAAATCAATACAGTTGACTCTTCTGAGACAAGTTTAGCGATTCCGGACCCAAATGCCGAAATACTCGCTTTAAGTTGAGCATTGGTAATCTGAACATAAATCGTTACAGAGTGAGTGTGCAGGATAAGACACATTCGAACGCACCTTGGTGGACCAGAGCGTACGCGGTGCATCAAATTCAGGTTTCAAAAAGTCATTGACAACATTGACATCTTTGTCGGGTCGGACGGGGAACTGTGATAGATTCAACGGGTGTTTCATGTAGAGCGCCCGAGTCCACGCACCCTGCCCAAGAGCCCTGTCCCATAGTTGCGGTAGACAGCACTTTCACCTGGATGCCTCACACGCCCTGCGTCGCTCTGTCGACCTAGGAGAATCGGGTGGACGAGAGGCTGCGGTTTGTAAAGGTTTTGGAGGAGAAATACAGTTACACCGATGAAGCCGAGAAGAACAGTAAGGTCGTCTGTGACGAGGTAGTCAGAGACAGCCATGGTGATCGGAATTGATGATGGCAACCAGTCTCCTCACAATCAACCAATGTAGTCGAACTTGGGGGAGAAGAGAAACGAGAGGTCTCCTTCGACGTGTCAGTGTCTACGTAAGTAATCTGTAACATATATTACGTTGATCGGTCAGGTTGAATCAGCACAAATACTACACAACAAAATATAAGATCTCTTCAAGTCCTGCCCATGGTTGTCTCGCCGGGTTCGGCGATGCATCGAGACCGCTCGCAGCTGCGCAACTTCTGATTCATCGCGAATCGCTCAATCTTTGAGGAGGTTAAATTGGTGCTTGAGTGAATCAGAGTCGCGAAGTGAACATCATGGAGTCGCAGGTTGGACTACTAGTTGTCAGGTGCGTATTCCGTCACTCCACATCCCATTACATGTCTGACTTGTTCTTTCATTGATACGCAGATAACACTATACATTGCGGCGGTATGCTTGTAGCTTTTGCAGCTCCCTGTTATTTGCGAGATATGATATGCATGCGAGACTCGTAAGAATACATACTCATCGCTAACATGAATCATTGTACTCGTGTTAGTCGGCCGGAATATCTGGCAGCATGTGAATACCCTGATCTCGTCGGTGACCCCGAATTGAGTTTTGGTCATTACATTTGAGATCTGAAGATTCTGAACTCAAGTTACTTTTGCCTCCAGTTGCCGGCAGTGCTCGGGCATTAATTAATTTACAATAAATACACCTCCGCATTGTTGACGTAGCGAATTCCCCTCTGTGCAGCATTTATACTTACAATTGCTCTCTGGCAAATCAGATACACTTCGAAGGGAGTCCACAGAGCCACAGTCACAGTCCACGGAGCGCGTAAACTTTTAAGTTTTATGGG
>PVXU01002906.1:8603-20575 GCA_002994865.1 Rhizopogon parksii | reverse complement strand
TTTTACGAGCTTGTTGAGCTGGATGCAGAAGGTGAAGCGGACGACCAGACTTTCGATGACACTTATGATGAGTGGCACAGTTTGATAAATATATCAACCAATCACAACACTGCATCCATCTGTCACGTGATGGGAAAGAGTCAACATGGCGATCCATGGCAACGCCAGTGCTTCTTTCTTGGCTAGTAGCCAATGGTCGGCCACTGGCACTTGAAACAGTCACTGTCATTGGTGCAAGTGAAGCGTCCTGTACAGATGAGATATGCCAGAAGGTTATGATGGGCAACTGTTGCGTGATACATATTAGATGAAGCTGTGTATGAACGTTTTTGTCTACTTACGTGAATCGGCACTAATCCCGATCCTCTACTTTGTTCAATGTATATAATATTAGAACGTGCGGTAAACTACAAGCGGGTCAGATCTGCCAAATCGTGAAAGACTTGGCTGGCATGCACAGTAGATTTGTAGTGGCAAGTTGCTGTTAATGACAGTGTCCCAGTAGTAGTGACAGAATTAGCGCTATCGCGCGGTGGAATTGATGTCGATAAGCGCCCATAAAAAGTTACCGGAGTTTGCAAACTCCGATCCACAAATATCCTCGCATTCAAAATTCAATCTCCGATCCCCAACAATGGAGACTTAAATAATTTGGCCAAACTTTCTCTTTTCGTTCTAACCGAGTCGCGCTTAAAGTCTCGCTCTCGGGCTCGCCGGGGTATGCTGGCTTTCGGGCAATTCTGAATCAAATGTCGACTGATTACTGACTCCACGGCAGTCGGAAGGACCGACAGCACACCATCATGAAATGCAAACTGTATTTTGCATAATGTCACGGTCTTCAAACTGCTTTCACTAGGGTCATCTCGAGCTTATTCCACCTGTCAGAAACCATAACAGCCAATGCGGCATAGTACGATCCCCGTCAACGTCAATAGTTCAGACATCGACAAGATGAGAGAAGCGCTGAATCTCGATATGATGGTGAGAGTACTAACGAAAGGCCGCCTAGTCTTCCGCTCTTCAATCTGACTTGTACACCGAAATAACGGAAAGTGATGCAAGTATCGAGCCGACCTCCGGGCGCTTAATGGGTAGCTACTTTGTGACACCCTGTTGAGTAGTGTTATCTGCATTGTATCCCGCTTGCCCTAGTCGGGGCACGTGGGGGACTCGCAATCGACAACTCAAATGGTATATGATCAGGGGCAGGTAAGCCTGCAATTCCTGGCAGTGTCTAGAATGCTTGCAAACGGATCTCATCCATGTCAATTTGAAGCCACGGTGAATCCTCGCTCTTCGCAGTCCGCTTCGATGGCTGTGATGCCTAATTTAGTTTCATTCTTAGGTGCGTGATATAATGATGTTATCCTCGAAGGTTGCATGATTGTGGCGACGACTCTCGCAGCGAAAAGTTCGGACATTCTCATTCAGGATTTCCCACCGCAAGAGCTTTTCTCTTGCATTTCTAGTGCTGTTTATGACATTCGAATCTAATGGAATATTCATTGACAGCCTGAGCTTTCGTGACTAACCTTGGGCCTTGAGCCGTGAGCCGATCCACCCCCCGGAAGGGCGCTTGGTGGTCCAGATCTCCGAATCGACATCGACTTCAACGGATAGATAACCAAAACAAGTTCAGTTGCCTCAGTTAACACAGGTATATAATTACATGGTCTTCAAGATGGGTTTCGCAGTGTTCATCGTCGACTTCTGGGCACACATACACTCACTCGATATTCATCATGCTGTTCTCCCAGCCTATCCTAGTTTTATTGGGAGCCTACTATGGCATCGTGGCTGCCAGCCCATTGGAGAGGCGTGCAGGACCGACAGTCACTTTAGACAATGCTACGGTCACAGGTGTCGCATCAGGCTCCGTGAACGAGTGGCTTGGAATTCCCTTCGTACTACCTCCGTGAGTCGTTAGCGACCCACCGTTCGAGATGGCTAATATAGCTTTCGTGATTCAGGACAGGCAATCTCCGGTTCCAGCTACCTCAACCTATTCCGTCGTATAACACAAGCTTTTCTGCGACGGCATATGGTCCTTCTTGTCCCCAACAGGCTGTGACATTTTCTATTCCTCCCAACTTGCCTACTGAGACCGTGGACTACCTCACAAGCACGCTCCCCAACAACATTACGGGTTCTGAAGACTGTAAGTCTGATATACAGCCAATGTATCGGTTTTGAACGCACTCTCTCACAAGGCCTGACTGTGAACGTCATCGCGCCCGCGAATGCAACGCCAACATCAAACCTCCCTGTTGTGATCGTAAGCCCAATTTTTTGTCGTCGCTGTTGCAGATTTTAAGACCTGTCTAGTGGATCCACGGAGGAGGTTTCGAGACCGGAAGTACCAGCACGTCAGTGAAGGTTCCTTGCTACAGGAATGCAGGAACAAAAATACTAAGCATCTCTTAGTTATGATGGGTCCGTCATCGTCAATCAGGCAATGGACCTGAATGTGCCGGCAATATATGTGAGCATAAATTATCGGTGAGTTTCACCCAAATTTCCCAGGCTGGGAGTGTTCTCACCGAGATCTATTCAGCTTGACAGGTGGGGTGCCCGCAATTGAGACATGATCATGATGCTTTATTCATTACTTTCAGCTTTTGGATTCCTCGCGTCTGAAGAAGTTAAACAAGCTGGAGTAGGAAACCTGGGAATGCAGGATCGTGCGTAGAATATGATTGATTAGTAGTGCTGAGTTATCATACCACTTTTCATTACAGAGCGTCAAGCGATGAGATGGGTTCAAAAGTATATCAGTGCTTTTGGTGGTGATCCAACGAAAGTAACTATGTACGCGTCACTCTCGTCCTACAAGAACCTGGCTAATCCTGGCTAATCGCATCGCTTCAGCTGGGGTGAAAGCGCCGGCTCATGGTCTGTTGGGCTACATATGGTCACCAATGGGGGAAATCCAGAGGGACTTTTCCGTGCTGCATTTATGGACAGTGGATCGCCGATCCCAATCGGCGACATCACTCATGGACAAGGCTACTACGACTTTATTGTGACCCAAACAGGATGCGCTGGTTCTTCGGACACGCTGCAATGTCTGCGAGGGGTTCCGTACGACACACTCAAAGCGGCCATTGACAACACACCAAATCTCATGTCGTACCCAGTAAGTACATTCGTGGAGAGTGCGTTCGACTCTGATCCCTATTGCAGAGCTTGGCGCTTGCTTGGTTGCCCCGAGTAGATGGTGTATTCCTGACGGCTGACCCACAACATCTGGTCTTGCAAGGCTCCGTCGCAGATATCCCTTTTATCACGGGGGATTGTGATGACGAAGGAACTATGTTTTCGTTATCTACCCTTAATATCACGTCAGTCTATTGTCGTATCATTTTAGCCACGCTAACTTGCTGACAAATTTCCAGCACAGACACTCAGCTCGCAGAGTATCTTCAGACGTACTGGTTCCCCACTGCTCCGGCCGCTACAATCCAGCAGCTGTTGGTGTATTACCCTCAGGATTCCACTCAAGGCTCCCCATATGATACGGGAACCCTCAATGCATTCAGTGTACAATTTAAACGTATCGCATCAATCCTGGGCGACGCAGCATTCCAGGCACCGCGCCGCTTTTTCTTGCAGCAACGTTCCAGCAGCCAGAGCACATGGGCATTCTGTGAGTAACATTCGGCACCTTGTATGTTGTAGGCGATGTCTAATATCTTATCCAGTGAGCAAGCGATTGAAGTCGGTTGCTGTCCTGGGATCGGTGAGTTCCAAAGCACGTCCCTGTGCTATGACACTGACACTCTTCTCGACAGTTTCACGCATCTGACTTGCTCAACGTTTACGGCGGAGACGACATGGCGTCGTATCTCGTTCGCTTTATCACTAACCTTGATCCGAATGGGTCCGGGACCCTCGCGTGGCCAACGTGGACTACCAGCTCACCGAACCTCCTCACTTTCCTTGACGGTCAGACCCCCCAGCAGATTACACAGGACACCTATCGTGCTGACGCAATTACCTACATGATTAACATGAACCTTGAATACGTCAGATGAAAGGGTTTCTCCATTTCTTGTTTAATGGCTTATTATGACAAATCTATCCATACTACTTACTATTTACCTGTATTCGAGATATACGATACAATTAATTATGTATGAGTAGTGTAGGGCCAACTAAAGTGGCATCGCTACCTTTTTTTTCGGCTTGTCGCATGTACTCTCTTATGAGTCTCTCATAGTCATAGTAATTACTAATATTGTAGCGGATTTTGATCTTGTATATGCTGAACAGTGCCAGCGTGCATGATCGTGCGGCAGTCATCGCACCCTGTTTCGCGGGGTACTCCTCCCGCCCTAGGCCTCATTAGGAGAAAATGTGAAGACAATGAGGTGTAGAATTTCGTGTTCAGGTTACACCACAACTCGGGGCAAAAACGCGCCACTCGTTTGGAACTACTGTAGGTAGATAGCTACTTATATAAACTAGATGCCTCATGTACTGTATGAGGCCTAAATGAGTTTAGCACGAGTACCTTCGCTTACATATTCCAACAATTCCAACATGAGGCCTACTTATCTCTGTTACTGATAGGCGGCCAGATGAAACGAAAGTGAGCTACGAAACGGCAAGTGGGATGAATGTTGGAGTATTCAAGCGAACGTACTCGTGTCTGCCGCATGTAGTACACGTGGTAGGTAACTTATATACCCAGTTAGCTGCAGTAGTCTTCTTCGTGTACAGAATTTGTATCGACTGTCGACAGGAATCTATTCTGCTGCTCATCGTCTCGTATTTCTCACAATGAACGTAGAAATCAGGGAGCCCAACGTCCAATGCTCAAAAGGGACCTAAGCTTGAGGATAAGTTAAGACCGCGGTAAAGTTCGGCAACACATAATCGCTGTCCAGAATACTGATTAAATATAACACTGATCAAACCTTGGCGGAGAACGTTGAATTAGTGTCCTATAGTCTTAGATAGAACCCATTACTACGGTTGTGGGAAGATGTACATAGATCCAAATTATCGATGAGTACTACAGGGATAACAATTTAAATCAACGAATCGACGACGTTTGATGGCAACAATCCATCATCATTCAACCGCGATCGTTACCCTTTTGACGGGTCACAGGCCCAGTACAACGGAGCACTCGTTTTGGTTGCAACTGGAGGGAATTGAGCCCTCAGAATACTGCGACAGTCTCCTATGACTCTGATACTTCAGGAACAAGTCGTGCCGGATGGCTCCCCCTCGTCTCTCCCTAGGCTGACCAAATACTTGTAAGGAAGACAGACATACATTCTGCACTTACACTGACTCATACGAGGCAAAGGAGACAATAAGATTACATTCCTTTGAGTTGACTGTCGTTCAGTAGAACAATGTCTTCAAGCACTGATTGTCATATTCCCCAGCTGTTATGGGTTCATACCTCGCGGGGCGCTCGGCATATACGCAACTCGCATAGGCTACCAAACCACCTCAGTTGGAGACTGTCAGGAAATAAAGAGGTGTACACCTCGACGATAACATCGTCATCGCTCCCAAAAAATAGGGAGATGGAATAGCGGTCTATGCCGTTCCTATTGACTACCCTGTGCACAGTGGACTTGAAAACATCATCTGTCAAATCGAACGGTCAGATGAAGCCGAATGACGCTGCGAGCGCGACGCACTTGTCCACCTGGCGAATTAATCACCAAGGCTGTATATGAAATTCAACCATCAGAGCGAAGAATAATAGCAGAAATGCTCACTTGATAACAAGCGTCTCGTGGATGGGTGTCGCATCAACCCATTTCTTGTCGGAATCGAGGACCTGGAGCGCTTGTATTCCCGGTTGCTGCCACAGTATTGCAAAGCCTGCAGGCAAATACATCGCACCTGGAAGCTAAATGTTTATATGACAACCAATATATAAGCCTATCAAGAAATATAAAATGTGAAGAACCTACTCTGTGTGAGTACCGATACCGACGACACGATCATTGACGGGGCCTATTTGTGGCAGGTAGTGTGCTGCGCTCATACATACAGCCGGGTTCCTTGTCTACGAGGTATTCGATGAAAGGTCACAAGTGATCCAAAACTTCATTCCACACCTTATCAAATATCTCTCTGGCCAGTCCATAGCAAGCGCAAAAAGTGGGAAGGGCATCTTCCCAACTGCAATTTCCGCATGGCTAACGAAGCTATAAGCAATATTTCGCGGATCAGGAAGAAGTACGCACTAGTATTTCAACGTGGCTTCCCTATACCCATCAGGACGCTCTGGCCAAGCATTAGCGCCAACAATGGAACCATCATTTCATTTCTCAGCATTAGCCTTTGGTTCGAGATCTTCCCAAACAATGTCGGACCCTTCATGCATATCACCCGAATTTCCAGGTTCTGCATTCGCATCGAGAACCGGACAGAATCCTATGAAGCCTTGCGATAGAGCTATGCAAAGACCGTTACGCTATTCATGAGCAAATCTGACCACAACGGAGAGCATGCATATCTGAACCTTCATTTTTTCTTCGAGTGGAAGGCTGTAGTACTCTTTGTTGACTTTCAACACGTTATCTATGCATTCTTGCGGTATCCCGTGGTTCTTGACTGCCAATGCATGCAAAGTGACCCAGATGTCACAAAAGAGTCATTTTGATGAGTCGACGGAAGCTTACCGGAGAAGAACATCACATTCATATACGTGCATCGCGTATCTGATGTGCAAGTGCTTTCCTTTCACTTCCGTTCGGACTCGTTGCACCAGAAAGATCGCTGTAGCGAAGTCAGCAATGTCTTACAGCGAACATATTTTACAAGCAGACATCACATGTATGTCTTGAAAAGCGCCATCATCCATTGGTGGCGGGTTCAGAAGCCGACTCTGCTGAAGATATGAACAAGTTGCTGCCAGGTATCTGGAAGACGGGACTATTTACCACATTTCAATGTTCCGTCACGGTTGCCAATATATCAGTATCATATCACTGAGATATAAGAATAATAAGATACCCTGCAGGCAACAGCAGTTTACTTTTGGTAAGTATGTTGGCGTTGAGTCGGGACAAAGGGCGGACCTGCGGACCGTGTAACCCCGCTGATCCATCTATGATTACATAACCGCACAATTTCTGTCCTTTGCCCAAGCCTCATGAATTGGCAGCACTCACCGGCGTCACTGATTCCCCCCCATGATCTTGTGCTTTGCACTTTCGAATGACTTCCACTGAACGTTCGCTGATCGGCTCCGTGTTTGAGCGCAAGACATCTACAGCCCCGACCAACCCGTCTCCGAGATTTACAAATGCTCCTGGTTTAGGTTTTCCAGTTGTTCAGCACAGGTCAAAGAGTGCCTTTGCTCGCGCCAAAGAGGAGAAGAAGAATGTTGGAAATTCTAGGCCCACGAATGTACCTCCCATCCTACCAACGCAACCTGCCGAACCGACCCAACCTCGAGAACTTGAGGTGGATACACCTACCAACGATGATGATATACGTAGACAGATCAGTGAAGAGAACGAGCGTCGAGTGGCAAATATGTCACAAGACGAGCGGGAACAAGAAAGGCGCGAGATTATAGAGCAGCTGGGAAACGGTGTCGGTGACCTTCTAGAGCGTGTACGCGCCGCAAGATCAAGGAATGCACCGAAAGTTCCTGCTGTAGTTGAGGATATGTCTGTACAAAAGGAACAGGTCCCAGAGGTCTCCCGCGAAATTCCGATCGTTTCTCCGTTGCCAGGTCTAGCTACTAGACCCAATCTTTCAAGGGTCAAGAGTCTCGAAGATTTCGGGAAAAGAGGCACGTCATGCGTCCCTGGGTATGATGGGTGTTTTTAACGTAAATGCTGCATGTTAGCTCCACCGATTCTAGTCTCCAGGACTAGGCCTCCGACACCAAATAAAGCTAGTCGTAAACTTCGCTTCGCGGCACTGACGCCTGACGATGTTCATGTGTATGAATCTGCTCCAGTATCTCCTAAACGAAAGGCTCTTCCACTTCCTCCACCTCCAGATACTCGGGATCCATCAATTTTATCCCTGGGTACCTTTCCACGGAATGGTTTACCGCGAAAGCGACCCCTTCCCCCTTCTCCTGAAGGTCTCAAGGCAGACAAGCACGAGCAGAATATTGCTAATGGTAGATCAGAGCCTGAGGAAGGCACTCCGGAATATATTCGGAGACGATACTTCCCAGATGTGCCTGCAGACGATCCATCTGTCTCTTGGATGAAGCCTTCGTCGTTCAATTCGGAGCCTGTCTTGCTTCGCTTCGATCTGACAGGTGCTCCCATACCTGCAGAGATTTCTGCCACTCTCCCTTCTCATCTTGGCTTGCACCATCATGCAGATGGAGATCACGCAGGATACACTCTTGATGATGTCTTTTTGCTATCTCGTTCCACTGTTCCTGCGCAACGTGCGACGATGCTTAATGTCCTAGTCGGCATTGCGCGTCGCCTAGGAATGCAAGCCAGGGACCCTCACAACGCAGGTACGATTACTGAACTTCAAGGGAAGGAGGTCGAACTACGAAGACGCATTCTCGCTGCTGGACTCTCTGCAATGAATGAGAAAGGTGGCGTCGGTATCCGGGCCATTGAAGTTGTCTGGGAGTGTCTAGTTGGTTGGGATCCCCTCTTTGACGCCGACCGTGCCGAATTGGATCTCGCTCCTGCCATTATGTCCACTCTGCAAGTACCCGACTTTCTCACCCAAACCACAGAACTCCTCTCGCAATCAGCCTTGCCCCCGGAATCTATGGCCCAACTTCTGTCCATTGTTTATCGGCTATCACAGGAGTCAAACACCATTGCTGAATCGATCATGAAGACACCTCGATTACTCCCCACCTTACTCCAGACATTCCTTCTTACGCCTATACCCCCGCCACCGGACGCACCCTTGCCTAACCCCATCGCTCTCCAGCTCATCGTTGTCCTTGCATCCTCCTCTCGGACTAATGCTATGGGACTATGTGAAGCAACTGACGCACTCCTTCGCTTTATTACCATGCTTTCTCCTACTTCACCCTTCCCAGAGCCTCTTGCAATAACCTTACTCACGCAAACACTCCGCCTGTATTCCACCCTTGCCTCGTATGGTTTGTATTCGCATATAGCGACTACTGCGGCTTCCTACTTTACTTCCGTGTCGAAGTACGCAGTCTCATCCAGCTCGAGACCACTGAAAGTGGCATGGGCGGGACTTGTAGAAGCGTGGATAGTCTGCGCAACGGATCCTCACCATACGACTCCGCCACATGAAATCTTGTGGAGTCAGGTAACTAGCTGGGGCTGGGGTGCTGAAGTACTTGAACTATGCCAGGGAATCACCGAAGCGGAAGCGGAAGTGTGGGCAGCCGTCTGGGGCGCTGCGTCTGCATGGCTGGAAGGTGCTCGGGTCAACGGCATCAAGGGAGGAGAGGGAGAGCGTGCAGTGAGTCTTGGTGCAATCCAGGACGGCTTTAACAAAGGAGTCGAGGGTCGTGCAGTTGGAGTTTCTCTGGAATCACTACGAGCTGAGCTTGCACAGATAAACGAGGCGCCACAATCGGAGCGGTATCAACGCATCCAGCGTATTGGCGTCCAGGCACGCGTACTTTCCTCTGCGGTACGCCTCTGGCTTGCATGCACTCCGACCGTAACCACCAATGCTCTGCTGGATGCCCCGCCGTTTAACCTTCCCTTTGCTGAGCTATCATCCCTCTCTGCCCTTGTTGTCTCGCATACGCTTTGGTCGCTTATTACTAGGGGTGTTAAGCAAGCCGCCTGTCGATCCCTCCCCAGTTTTTTGGCGTATTTCCATAGACTCTCGCGACATATCCCAGGGACCTCACCTGATCTCTGGGTGGCACAGGGCCTGTCAATTCTCAGAAGGCTACTCCCTGGAGACGAAGATCACGCTTTTCATGTCCTCGAAGCTGTTTTAGCAGTCCTCACGCCACAGTTCCTTGGTACATTGGCGCCCCCCAGCATTTTGGAAAGGGGCGGGTGGGGTGCCATCAAGCCTTTCCTAGATTATGCAATTCGCCCGAACCGGGAGGTATACCTTTCCCCCAGTGATGTCACGCCGGAGTCGATCATGCGGTGCACTACCCTTCGACTTCCATCGTCCACCTCCTCATCCACTGTCCTTGATGAGCATGGCATCACGGGCCTCCCGTTGTCTCCCGTGTGGCTGACCTCACCAATTGACCATCTCCTCCGCTCTGGGTCGTCGCTCGTATTCAAGGCACTTCCTTCCTCGTGGGATGCATCTGAAGTCGATGTTATCCGCACTTCGCTACTCCTCGTCAAAGCTACTCAAGAGATTTTACTTCGATACAGCTTAAGTCACTTCGCCCTGAAGCGCTCAGAAATGGTCTTTACTTGCATGAAAGTGTTCATGCTCGAACACGGTCAGGACCAAGCATCCTCGCCAGCTACAGGAGACGAAGAGGAAGTGTTTCGGGATGTCATTGTTTCAAGCTTAATGTCTGATCTCCTTGCTCCGTTCACCCTCGGCGCTGCCTCCGCTTCATCGCCCTCATCAAAGCTGCCTGATATAGACCTCGAGCAAGCATCTCTTCCATTCCTCGGACAGGGCACGCCTTTCTACCAGTTCTACACGGACTTCCTTGGTCTGTACGACGCCATCTCATTCTCACATCCCATCTTTGCCTCCCTTCTCATCCCACCTCTCGCGCCGAGTTATCCCATCGACTATCGTCGGTTGCTATGGGGAGACTTTGCGCACGTGCTGCGTACCGTGCGTATCCCAGTGGACCAGGTCATCGCAGGTGATCTCAGAGACTTCTTGTATCCCATCGAGAAAGGTGAAATTATCGGAAAATATGTCGGTGCTCTTCTCCAGGGAACGGTTGATGAATTCCTGCGCCTGGTTGCGGTACACCACGTGGCGTGCAATATCTGGCTTGATCTTCGGTCTGAGGGAGTTGGGGTTGAGCAGGAGGATGTAGCCAAGAAGTTGCTGAAGGTAGTCGTGGACAAGGGAGATGGGCGCACTGTGCGTGAAGTGCTGAGGTACCGACAGGTTCGTGGAGAAGCAGTTATTTATCCCCCTGCTTGCTTTGAAACAAGTGAGGAGTGGATAGCAGACCGAGCGGAATTTGCTCATCAAGTGCTGGGTGGCGAGTTGCATGAAAGGCTTCAGGGCGTGTTTAACGGGTAATGTGGGTTTTTTGACATGGCTCCGTTGCTGTTGCATATTCTAACGGGGTGCACTGTTTGACAGGACATTTGCGCGCTAGTGTGGTTGAGGCAAAGGTGACAATATGAAATGTACATCCCGTGGTATTTTTAATTACACGAGTAGAAAATCTCAATTTGGCACCTGTGGCATTCGTTCGAGTGCTAACTCTCCATGCGCCAATCGGTACCAGAGATTGAGCGAAAGCATTCCCTGACATAAGTTAAGTAACTCATTGTCCTCGTAAAAAATTAGGATTCTAGGAGTCGAGATGCCGAAACAAGGGGAGCCTCGCGTGCGACGATTACGCTTCCTTCTGCGCCACCAAGGACCTGAACGTTTCTTGTGCACCGCGTTGTTATCTGCGAAGCGAACACTGAGATAACGCATAGGACACACCTTATTAGAGGATGACTCGGACGGAACTTATCAAGATTTGACTCTCGCGCGTACGTACGCGTACTTTTCTTTATATACTCAATTACTCCTCGTTACACGCGTTATACACGTTCACTCATTGATTCTCCGCATCAATACGTGCTTTTATTCCTCTCCTCGAATAATGTCAAGTAGTCTTTCCAATCCAAAGGATTCAGTCCCTTGCAAATTTCTAGTCCGAGCTTGTTTAATCTTGATAGAACTGCCCAGTTCCCGCGACGCTAAACCACCTCAGTTTTCAAACCATCTCTCTCGTTCAAGAGTGAGCGCATTTGTAATGGGACTGTCGTGAGTCATGAGTCATACCTAGACTCCTCTGCCAGGCAAAGCTGACCACTCGCTTAAGGAATGAGCTTCTCTACGGCTCT
>PVXU01002804.1:0-11190 GCA_002994865.1 Rhizopogon parksii | reverse complement strand
TTGTATACCTTTCTCGAGCGCTGAAAATACCTTCGAAGAGCTAGAACATCGCCACCGATGGCGTGGAAAGGCCTTTGATGAACAGCGGCGGCGTCGCTTGAGAAGTTTCTAACATATAATTGATCTTAGTAGTGTCGAACATACAGAAACTCAACTGTTGGACTCTCGTCGATCCATACAGCGTCATCACTGTTTCGATTGCAAGTACCGAGCCTGTCTGCATTTTGAAGAACGCTATCAGGGATGTGAGGAAGTACGCATTCAGTGATATTCATTATTGATGCTGTCGATCTCGAGCTATGGAAGGCGAGTGCATATTCACATGATCTAGCACGTTGATATGGACGAACTGATATCTATGGAAGGTTGAAATTGACCCGGACTTTGATCCCAAGAGTCTAGAAAAGACGATTAGGGTTGACAACGTTGATAACGTTGTATATTCAATAAAGCAACTTGTTGCTCCGCCTTTCATCTAAGTGGGGCCCATGTCCTCGTTTTCTTATGGCGGCCATTCAGAACCCTCAATTTGAGGACACCATGCACAGAAGCTTGCTCTAGATCCGAGTGGTGTGGTCTGCGACGTCTGGACACTCTAAAGCGAGAGTTCTGTTGTATGGATACGCCAGAAGGACTGGCACAGATACGCCTCTCGTGCATATATATCGGACGCCACAGGAATTACCCAAGCACTCTGTGATGCTTTAGTGGAATGATATGGAGACGAGCGAGCCCTTTTTTCTGAACGCTGTCTGGAGAAACCACCCCGTACGGTCTCGCTGGTCACTTGTTTGAGCCGGTAGTGTGCAACGAGCTGACAAGGGACCTTCAATCATGCGAGTGGTTTACCTTACCCAACCACTCACATCACACATTCAACACCGTCACGTTCGAGAGAATGATCACCGTGCTGCCGACAATCTCAAATGGGCGGTTGTCCCATCCTATTTCAAGCCAGGACCGGAAAACTTCCCTGACATCGACGGCGCTGCTTGCACCAAGGCGGCGGTCTATGTCATTCAATCGGCTTTCAATGTCGAATATTCGTCAATGGTAAGTAGTCTTGACGCACCGAGCAATGCACTGGTAGTGGGCGATCAGCACCCATAGAAGAAGTGGCGCCTTCTCTTCGCTCGTGAAAACAAGGAGAATGGCCGAATAGTTGCGGAAACCCAAAGGGAGAACTTGCGAGTGGACGACGCACCATGGAGGAACATTACGATCGGATACTTTATTCGTCTTGAAAATCTGGACGGCTGGTTACATCCGGTATGTGACCGCATTCCTGTTCATCAAGCACTATTGCTACAATGTTGCCCGCAGAATCATTAATAGTAAAACGATCGAGGCAGAGAACGTTTGCGAGGTATGCCAGTGGCTATGAGCTCATTATGGACTTCCGTGAGCCTGCAGTTGTGAATATCCTGTGATCACGATGGACCGAGCATTATATCTGAGCCAGGTGTCGAGTAAATGGTTAGAAATTCAGAATGAAGTAATCAATGAGATCTGGTGGCCGTGGCCCCGTTTCTTCACGCCTGGGCGTGGGAACTAAATCATGTCTGGATGAATATTGTCATAGGAGGAGTTACCTAGTCTACTAGTTCCCGTCATTAACCCTCGGCCCAGCTTAATGACTTTGATCTGACGCTTCCCCATCACATCCTTCTGAAATGCCAGTGAACGCGACGCACCCGACGAATCCATTCTCCTTCGATGACGACAACGATGACGACGAAGGATGGCAGGAAATGCCAGTTATCAAGGAGGATGACTTTGCAGGCGGTCTTGATGAGGAAGACCAAAAGAAATACCACTACATGCCCTCTTCAAAGAAGCCGCATTCAGCGTTGACAGCTGGCAATGCAACCGGCAACCTCATCGACTTTGACGATGAGGGCGTTGAATGGCGCTCCAAGGCAGACCAGAACGAGAACGAGTATACCAGATTGCGTATCAACGAAGAGGACGAGGCAGATGAGGTTCTACTGCGTACACGATACCTGTTTGACGAGGACAAGGCTATGACCCCGCTCAGCCAGATGCAAGCGACTAAGAATATGCTGACGGAAGCACAGCGTATTGCCTACGTCGGTGTCTGCGCGCTTACGGCAAGAGAAATGGTGGAGATGCTCAAGGCGACTAAGAGAAAAGAGCTTAAAGGCTCCGTTCACAATATGGAGCTGTGGGCGATGAAGATCATGGGTCGACTCTACTACCACATGGAGCTTGAAACTGCAGGTAAACTCGCGCATCTCTTCCGTCGAGCAATTAGGATCATGTATGCTTAACTATTATATCAGAGCAGAAGATGATAGACAGCCTGGCTGTGCATGGTGTGCAAGCAGCAGATCTTGTACCATCGTTAATGACTACCCATACCGTTGCCAACCCCGAGTACGATCCTACTGAAGCACGGCGGCAGGCTGAAGCTCAGGATGTGAAGAAAGATACGACAAACAGGCGAAACTCCAAAGACAGTAAACTTCGACCTCCTAGCCTTAACCTTTCAAACAATCACTGTCCTCCTCAGACAGTAGCATCACCCACCTCGGCTACTCAGAAGACCTTTCAGACCACGGCAAAAGTTCTCGAGGAGACCGCTGTTGATTCCACCTCGATGGGAGTCACCACGACGCTTTCATCCACTGAAAAAGACGTCACACTCGACATTCGCTGGACCGTTCTTTGCGACCTGTTCCTTATACTCATCGCGGACAGCGTCTATGACGCAAGATCGCGTGTGTTACTGGAGAGTGTAGCTCTGAAGCTTGGGCTTGGGTGGTTGGATGTGGTTAAGTTCGAGGCACGGGTGACAGAGGCACTTGAGATCCAAGAGGGCGTCGAGAAGATGGAGAATAACGAGATTATTGACGGATCGTCAAAGGCTGCGCGAAAAAAGCGGTATGTGATGATGGGTCTGGCTACACTCGGTGATTTTCGTTTGTTCTGATCAAGATTTGTAATGAGTGCTAACCGACCCTTTGCGCTATATGAATACAGGTGGTGGTCTGGTTATCGGACTCTCTGCAGGTCTTCTCGCACCTGTTATCGGTGCTGGGCTGGGTGCAGCGTTTACTGCTGTCGGCATATCTGGAACGGCGGGATTCCTTGCTGGGGCAGGTGGGGCAGCTGTGATCACAACAGGAGGAGTTCTGACTGGCTCTGGGATCGCTGTTCGTGGAATGGCCCGGCGTACGCAACAAGTGCGAATATTTGATGTGCTACCGCTGCACAACAACAAGCGTGTCAGCTGCATCTTGACAGTTCCTGGGTGCGTCCATCATCAAATGGGTATATCGTGTACCTCAAACGTATTATGCAGATTCATGAATGGCAAGCTTGATGATGTCCGGCTACCTTTTAGTGTTTTGGATCCTATCGTGGGCGATGTGTTCAGTGTACTTTGGGAACCTGAGATGATTCAAGAAACCGGTAGTGCGCTGAAGATTCTCACCGGGGAGATTCTGTCGCAAACAGTCCAGACTGTTCTCCAGCATACAGTCATGACTGCGTTGATGAGTGGACTCCAGTGGCCAATCAGTACGTGCGATTCCAATATGTATTTTGTACGGAGATTAGTTTACGAGCACCCCACAGTTCTCACAAAGCTCGGTTACCTGATTGATAACCCTTGGAATAACGCTCTCGACCGCGCCCGAGCAGCCGGTAGCGTTCTTGCACAACTCCTTATTCAACGTCATCTCGGTGTTCGACCCATAACGCTTATCGGTTTCTCTCTTGGCGCACGTGTCATTTTCTACGCCCTCCTCGACCTTGCCAAGGCAAAAGCTTTTGGCGTTGTACAGGATGTTTATCTCCTTGGTGCAACATTGACAGCATCTACGAGTACATGGTGCGACGCACGTAGTGTCGTTTCTGGGCGCTTTGTAAACGCATTCGCGAGAAACGACTGGGTCCTGAACTACCTCTTCCGTGCAACCAGTGGTGGTTTGAATACAGTTGCAGGTTTAAGGCCAATTGAGAATGTGCCAGGGCTAGAGAATGTTGACGTTACGGATAAGATTGGGGGCCATATGAGCTATCGCGCGTTCATGCCGCTCATATTAGACCAACTTGGCTTCCCCGTTTCATCTGATTATTTCGATGAACCTGTTGTACGTATCTCATCTTATCTGAATGGCCGTTTTCCCTGTCTTAATAGCGACTTTCAGGAACCTGATTTCAATGAGGACAGGGTCGTTGTGAGGGACGAGGATGATACGCAGAAAAAGAAGTGGTTTTCCAGGAAGAAGAAATCATCCCTGTCGCCATCCTCGGTATCGAGGCCACCATCAACATCTTCTTTCGGGTCATCGAGGCGGAAACCTTCTTCACTAGGAAAATCGCTTGATGATGATCTACCCGGTCGCGAGTCAACAGGAACTCCCCCACTTCAGGATATCAAATCCCCTTCAATACACACTTCCGATGCACAATCACTACCTTCTTCCACGCCTGACATCCCCGTTCATGCAGGATTCGATCTGAATGCGATCAAGGATATGATAGGAGAATCGGAGAAGAATCCGGCAGAATTGCAGGTTCCTCAGTTTTCCCATATCCAGTCTTCTCCGGTCATATCACAATCAGTCCCGGCTTCACCCAATCCAGTCTCCGCGAGGGAAACCACAGAATCATTTATGGCTCCGCGTGCTGATCTAAGTGCTACATTCGCCACCTCCTTGTCGTTACACAACGTGGGTGATGTGAACGATGATAGTCAGGGCATAGTTCCAGTAGCCAATGATCTTGGCTCCCGAGATGAGTTGGCAGAAGCTTATTCAGCCACTCCACACGCCTCCACCATTCAAATTTCCTTTGGAAATGAAGGATCGATATGGTCTCCTCCCTCTCTCGAGAAGAGAAGTCCTGCCTTCGTAAATCCCTTCGCAACTAACGCAGTCTCTTTTGGTACTCCAAACGGATCGATACGAGGCTCTTCCATTCCACACGACCTACATACTACATACTCTCCAGAGTCTGGTTCCTCAGCGTCACTTTCGTTTGGGGGAGCAGATGGGACGATAACTCTGCAGGATCTGGGGCAAGATCTGTGGAAGATTCCTGCGGGTGAATCAAAGAAGACTCCCAATTATCTTTCCAATCCTTGGTCAACTTAAGAGTTGAACGCAAGACTGTTTTTGGGGGACTTTTCAGAGATACTCTGCGCATACATTTTGATACGGTAGCATATTTCGGATCTTCAAGCTTTAGCATATGTAGACAACGACACACAACTTCATCCTAACTATATCTGACTAGTACATTATACCAAGCTTCCAGCACGTTCGTGTTTCTGAACATGCCTTCACCGCATACAATAATTTGTGGAGCAACCTGGAGCCCCACCTGATACTATAAACACGGCCATCATTTCAAAGTTGACACCGGTTGATCGGGAGGCGAGCGGATCAACAATATAGAGTGAACCATGCTCTTATCGTCCTTCCATGAGAGATGATAAATCGATTTAGACTAGGTCAACAGGAATCACATCCCAGACAGGCTTCCTCGGCATTTCTCAAGGTGAGCTTTTTCCGCCATTTGAACCACCATGAGCGTTTATCAGCGCCTATCCTCGTTTATCACAACTGTGGGGGAAGTTCGGTTGCAAAACTTGCTCTATCTTGGGATTTGTTGCCAATAATATGTTCCGCAGACAGATGTGCCACTCAGTGCTCATGGCAACTCCGAGCGTTTGTTTAATGTGAAACGTCTCTCCTTGAAGCTTCTCCACAAAACTCAGCGCACGACAACCAATTTGGTCAAAAGCTGCAGGCTTGATGGCTTTGACAAGCCAGCTCCACCATTCAGATTTGGATATGACGATCTTGTTGCTGTCCAAGCATGTGGCCCGGGAACACGTTCCACCCGAGCCTGAGGCCCTGGGTCTCGGGCCCTACTTATATATTTCGCAGCTGTTGTCCTCCCATGCCATTTTCTGTTCCTCTTCAAGTCTGCTGCTGCGAGGCCTCTGGGCTCTTCCTCCATCTACCTCATTCCTATACCTCACGTCGGGTTACATGTCGCCGAGACCGATCCTTAAACATCGCGATTTTTCACAACAACATGAAAACTTCCCGTTCTCTGCATGTTCTTCGGTTTCACCATCGCGCCATGTTCACTTCCCGCCGACACCAACCCTTACTTCCACGTATGCCACCCACTCGCCGGCTACGTACGATCGGTCGCCGGTCGCAGTCCCGCCCAATCAATGTGCGCTGCCCGGTCGCCATGAGCGGGAATTCGTTAGCGATAACAGTCAAATTGCCGAGATCAAGGGAAGCTATTTCCACCCTCGTGCCTACGAAGCCAGCTCCCCGGAGCCATCAGGTCACACCCATCCATATTTCGCGCTCTCTGAATCTTCTACTTACCCCTGAGCATCTCGTCAGTATCTGATGAATATGCCAGCCCGCTGGTAACACCAGCTGCCGATACCCTGTTATTCGCCCGTTTCACGTCTGCAGACTCGATGATACCCTTTGCACATTCACAAGATGAGAGTGATACCCCGTATGCATTCTTGCAGCACCCCGCTTTACAGGGGAAGGAGAAGAGGAGGAAAGGAGGATCGCGTAGAAAGGGGACGACTCATCTGGGTGGCAACCAATGCCATTCTGGTTTTTCGGCGCCTTCCCTGGACTTTGATGACTGTTTGGGAGGATTCTGATCCTTTCGGCGATTTACATACTTGAATCGATCGATACCCTTAACTTTATACCATGTAGTGGATATGTGTCATTGTATTTAGGTAGAGCATGACCATGTGTACTGTACCCTGATATCAAGACTTTACGAATGTGCTAGCGAAAGGTAGAATCTGATATGATCTGAACTTAACAACATCAGTGTGCATTCATCCGTGGAGTATGAGTACTCCTCTTTTTGATGTTACACTCTCCTTTGACACGATTGAGACATTTTATCTGCGGTGATACGGCTTGGGCGGTCAGGTATTAGCTAGACTGCGAGCGGGATTCCAAGGCTACGGTCTGAGGGTTGAAGTTCAGGGTTCCACTGCAGACAAGTAGGGTCATGAAACTTGCCATGTAGTGTTTGTGACCAGCAATAATCGATCCTGTCGCGACGTCCGAGATGTTGCAATGCGCTCTGTTGACGACAACGTTAACCCGTAGTCATGTCTTATCCTTAGACATTTCCGCCCAAGAACGAAGTTCAAGTATCGATATTTCTCTGATGCCTATCCAAGAATGCCCATGCAAAAATGCCGTCTCTATCTAGAATCGACTTTATTCGGCAGAGACGGTATTCTCACATGGGCTTTGCAGTGATCTCCACGAAGAATCAGACGACTCCAAGGACTTCTGACAGCGGCGTTTGGTCAAGGTGGATGCGGCGGAATGTTGAGAATAAAGTTCGGATGCGGTCAGTGCACACTAGCGGAATCTGAAAAGGAGGCGTGGGAATGACGCAGATGCCATTCAACAGACGGCCTTCCTTGCTTGTCTTCGTTCGCAACCTTCATCACCGCCGTATCGACGTCGACAACACTTTCCATCCCCCTCCAATACTAACACACCGTTGTAATGGCCCGTACCAAGGTGTGTTTTTAGAAGGGTATCATACAGCACATCATGCTGACTGTCTTCTCAGCAAACCGCTCGCAAGTCCACTGGAGGTGCGACCTTATCGGTTCCCGTTTTTCACCCATGTTGTGACACCATTCCCTTCTTCTAGGCAAGGCCCCCCGTAAGCAACTCGCAACCAAGGCTGCCAGGAAGACAGCCGCAGCCGTATGTATTTGTCTCTCGCAATTTCGCATCTTCATGCTTAATGTCGTGTTTTTGCATTGTTCTGCCACAGGCTGCCACTGGTGGTGTGAAGAAGCCTCATCGTTTCCGCCCCGGTACTGTCGCCCTCCGTGAGATCAGGAGATACCAGAAGTCTACCGAGCTTTTGATCAGGAAGCTCCCTTTCCAGAGGCTCGTTCGTGAAATCGCACAGGACTTCAAGGTATGTGCCACGACTATCTGGTGCTGCGGTGGCTAACATGTCATTCTCCACTAGACCGACCTGCGCTTCCAATCCTCTGCTGTTATGGCTCTCCAGGAGGCTGCTGAGGCTTACCTCGTATCTCTCTTCGAGGACACTAACCTGGCTGCCATCCACGCTAAGCGTGAGTCATCCATCTTCTCCTGTGCTCCACAATGCTGACTCAGCTTTGTGCACCAGGTGTGACTATCCAACCCAAAGACCTTGCCCTTGCCCGCCGTCTGAGAGGCGAGAGGTCCTAAATTTCCACTAGGCTCCACCACCATATGTCAATTTTCCTTCGTTTGCTGTACTGTTTCCTGGCGTTCTCTATTATGATAAGCCTTTGGCGCGTAGTGTGTACGATCGAATGCCCTTGACCCTGCTCAACCATCTTCTTCGAATTTTATATATTGGACTTGGCGGGCTGTATCCCAAGCTTCCGTAGATAAAAATTGTTGTAGAGCAATGTTTAATGCATGTGCTTTCTACCACAGCACATCGAGTGAGTTGGTATGTTTTTGAGCTCAACCAAGTTCGGCGATTGTGTGAAAACTCAAGTGGCCGTTATCTTGAATGTTGCATGACGTAACACGTGTTATGTTGGTTCAAAATGACCTGCAATGCCTCGCCCAAACCTCGCCCTTCATGATCAAGCGTCAAGCTCAAGATCTGCACGATGTGACGATGTGATGTGATTTATGGATCGACCTTTCTCACAAAGGAACATTGAGTTCGTCCAGCTTCAAGGTTCACGCCAACTATATAGCTGACCGCAAAGTAAATCAATGAATGGACAATGAGCTTAACTCGGTTCCATTGATTCAAGGCGGTGTCAATGCTCCGCCCGGTGATAAAAACGCATGCGCTATGTTATGTCCGATATCACGTAGGGATATATGCTCCATCCCAGCACTTAAACCCAACATCACTCGAGATCTATGTACAGCTGTCAGCACGCCCTTTCGACCACATACACAAGGCAGCACGTACCACAGAAGAATTGCACATCGCAGCAATGGGTGCACCACTGAGGGTGGTCGCAGAGAGGTCCTTGGCAACGATGCCTGTCGCTGTGAAAATCAAGCCATGGGCGGTTGACCGTGATGAGATATGCGTGAAGACGAACCGGTGCCGGGATACAAGTCTAAAATGACGACTTCCTTGCCAGTTGCACCAGACACGTAGTACCTGGTGATGTCTCAGTTAAAGTTTCGGAAAAGAACAAGGTAATAATCACCAGCAGGGGTCAGTGATGCATGAGCCTTCGACGTATCCGGGCGTACTATGGTGCTTATTAGTGCGTAGAGGCGATGGAGGAAGATGTGACGCACTCGTTAATCACGCCAGTGAAGTTTTCGAACGAGAAGTTCTCGACGTGAGTCTCGTTAGCGGACGAGGAGGTCGGTCGCGGTCCGTTCTATTGCACATCCCATTAGGAGAGATCTGTTTATAAGCAAGGGCAATAATGAGCTTACACTTTGGTCCCAGTAGCTTTGAGGAATATACAAAGTTAGAACGAAGCGAACGGGAAATGCTTGCAGGGACATACTTTTGGGTCACGTAGATGGGGAACATGACATCGATGAACCTAATACCTCTCCATGCTATACTAAAAACGTATCATCAGGGTACAATCGTCAAGGACTCGAACGGGCGGACTTGACTGCAGCACCATTTCCGCCAGTCCAGCTCTTGAAACGAGCAGCATAAAGAGTGCGATTCTATGCGGCAGGTAACATGTCAGATAAGGAAGAATTATCGCCAGGAACCTCACCATGACTGTGTTCTCGAATAGGACATCCTCTACAGATGCCACTTTACCACCCTCGCCGAGTGAACCAACCGACAGACCGTGGGATCCCTCGCAGTAGCCAGATCTACAGCCAGAAATAGCATCAACAATCATTTGCACTGAGAGAACCCGACGAACGTCCATGTAATATTCTTTGCACCACTGGCAACAGTCAAACAATCGTCTCCATTGACAACGTAATTATTTTCGAAAACCATATTGGTACCTCCCGCCGAAAAACCATCACTGTGTATGTTGCGGTCAAGCAGAAGCGAGTCATAAACTCGGTAACGTACGTGTTGAATGGGAACGACTATTCGCAAGTGTGAACAAGGACGTATCACAGGAATTGATCATGGACAGACTCACAGAGCTGTCGGAGCTAGCAAGAATCGTGTTGCTGAAGATGTGTACATTATCCGACCCGGAGGTCGCGAAATTCCATGCGACAGGCTGCAAATGACGATCAAATTCCGTCAAAAGAAAATTATATTTGGAACTGGACCTTGTAAATCTTCATATCCTTGATCACGCCGTTTGTGATGCTTTCAAACCGCCAACCATGAGGCCTGTTCGTCTGCTGCTTGGCATCCCACCACTGAATAATTCACTTTATCACAACCAAAGTGAATCTGAGGCATGAGACCCCTACCTGCTGGCCATGCCCATCAACCCAGCCCCAATCAGGGTCGGTATTGCCGCGGAGCGTGACGTTATTTCCTCCGGTGAATGAAAACCTGATGGAAAATGTCAAGAAAGAACCGCTGAAACATCTTAGTTACTCGTACCATGCACCTGGGTAGTCCTATCAGTCTTCGTATTAGATTCTGCATAAAAATGACGACTGATCTGCACTCACAGAGGCAGCAACATATCCCTGGACAGTCTCGATGCTCGTCGGATAGGATATGTTCCCGCTGATCACCACTTCGACGTTCGTGAGATGCGGGAATTTGATCGGAGACCACACATTGTAGGTCGTGCCAGCCTCGAAAACAATGGACGCGTCGGACGCGTAGCTAGATACGGCTGCCATCAGAGCAGGCGTGTCGTCTGCATTTTCGGTGTGCGGGACGACGAACGTTGACCATGCACCTGCAATCGCAGCATACGCGAGAGGAACAGAAAATGAGTGTAGCATCGTTGTGATCCTCATCCCGCGAGGAAGCTGGATTTTCGTTGAGAGCTGAGCCGCGAACCATTCTGACAGAGAATATGAAGTATATCAAAAGTATATGTAATGTAAATGTGCGCGCATCGGTCAGTTGTCTGTCGCTTGGGCTGACATATCCTGGGGCCGGACTGGAGATCATGACATGGCATGTATGTGATGAATCATGAATTGCTGGACACGCTACTCACACTCCCCGCAAGTTGTGATCAGCCTATCCATGATA
>PVXU01002788.1:0-11554 GCA_002994865.1 Rhizopogon parksii | reverse complement strand
ACATAGTAGGACACATTCCGCATGCCAGTATCAAGTTTGACGAGCGTTGATGAAGAACTCGTTGAAAAAATTGAAATTGTACAGCGGAGTGGTACTGTACAAAGGACCGTGTGATCACTGTATGTAAGTTTCGCCACACAGCAGTTCTAGAGCAATCTAGTGACCAGCTGGTTGATATGTACTTACTACTTAAGGCCCCAAGGTAGCCTAGTCCTCCTTTGCGAGAGAGCGCTCACTGAGAAGCCCGCCAGATGAAGTTCTGCAGGCGAACACGATGCACAATCCGTGATGTGTTACATAAATACTTGTCAAAAACTAGTTTTTAACTCGTGTTTAAAAACCCTCGGATCTGAAGCCGGAGTTAAAAACATGTCATAAACCTCTTGACATAGTTTTTCACAGAGCCCTAGTTTGAACAACGCCCAAAAAAGGTCCAACGTTCCTTCAACATTAATTTCTTACTCCCATGTAAGACCGCCGATTGAGCAGCCCTCCTGCATATGTGAAGGGCATGTTCCATCAGCAAAACCCTAAGTTAGGTGCAGAGAAGTCCCCCTATATACATTAATGTATCGTAGCGCTGTACAGCGCTGTATCTCACGATATGACATATGTGGCAGTGCATATAGGGGGACCTTAACTTAGGGTTTTGCTGATATCGTGCATCACATTCTTCATTACATTGACAGTTTCTTGACGATCAGTCATCAGAAGATCGTCATACTCAACGGCTGCACCGGACTTCATCGCTTCATTCATGCTCAGGACCCGAATGGTGGGTACTGGTACTATGCTCGTCCAAGACGCTTCAAGATCAAACCCTTTCAACGACTTCTCGACAACTGATGTAAAGAAAACGATATGAGGGTCGACAGCACCAGAATTGGATTGGTGGTATCAGTCCTCGCCTTCTTCTCCCCATTCGACCGAAGCTGGCGTTTCGCGATAGCTTTTTCCAATATTTCGGCCATCATTGATCACAGAAAATTGATCGGTGCTCTGTCCATTCCACAAGTCACTGCTTTGAGATCTGGGACTGCCGCAGCGCCATTGAAGACGTTGATGATATGAAACTGAAGAAGACTTTTCCCTTCCCATCTCGTCCTGTCTTGAAGAAGGCGGCTGTACATGCCATTTGCGGTGCCACTCTTCCACTGCGGCGCCTCTCTGCTAAAGCGACCAACTGGAATGCGCTGTTTCAGCCATCCGATGGATGCGGGGACATCAAATTGTGGAGTATGAATCCGATCCCGTTGGACGCAAGGCGCTTCACTTCCCTTGTGACTATCGCGCCAGCTGTAAAGCCGATGAAGGACACGTTCGCGTAGAGTTCTGCCAAGTCTCATTTCCCTCTTCATAACTCCTCCCCGCTGATGAGTTCTCTCTTGTAAATTAGGTAATGCTCATACATACCTTCTTGGTCAGAAGAATGTTGTTGAGAGTCGAATTATTAGAGACTTGTGCCTTTTACGCTCAGAAGTTCTCCTGTGTACGGTCACCTCGTTTCGTCAAGGCATCGATGTGCGGATCCAGAGTACTTCCGGGGATTCCTACGCGCAAATGTGCTCTGGCTAGGCATGGGCCAAACCTCGACCAAACCATGAAAGTGAAGCTTTTATGGTTCACACACATTCCTCTCTCTCCAGCGCTCCTGTCTACTCGGTAGGGACACTGGATGAGATAGACATTAGGTGTTGTGCGTTCATAATATTCAGTTCCGACTTTGAAATGATTTCATTCAAGCAAGCATTTCAACATGTATTCGATGTCTTTATGGACATTCTTACCCCAGGTCACTCGTGACCCATGGCACTAGTACGACTCTGGTCATACGCGCTACATAGTGTTGTTCTTATGACACCCATGTACTGCGCACAAACGCCAGGGAGTACAATGCATTCATTTTGCTGCTTTGAAATCTTTCACGATACGTTCCGAGTCGGGTTTTCTGTGTCATCTCACTGTTGTGGTTCACCCCTAAACTTTGCAGCTTTGGAATCTTTCACGACGCCCGTCAGACTCAGGTTCAGGTATGACTAGAGCTGGACGCCCTTTCATCCTCATGACCTCGGGCGCTCCACCCAGACACAACTTTGGAATATTTCGCGAAGCCTGTCAGACTCGGGTTGTCTGGGTCATGGTAGATCTGCGCTTACAACGGTGATTACATACTATTTCATTTTTGACACCCAGCGGTTATTTCGCCTTTGGAACCTTTCATGACGCCCGTTAGAGCGCGGCAGATCTGTATTCACTCACCAAGGCGATCACTTACTAGTCCATTTTCGACGAAAGGCCACTTGTTGTGCTCATTCGGATTTTTGATTTAACACTTACTAGACGCTCGGAGAATGCCACGATATTTGGGGTAATAGTCAATGACATCCTTTTGAGGTGATCCCCTGTTTGCAAACATACATAAGACGTCTTGGTTAGCTGTCACTTCATCGAAACCAACCCTCACGCATTTGCTATCTCATCTCACCATGTCCGACGCCGACTCTATCCCGCCTCCCGGTACTTACAGGCTCAGAAACGTCAAGTATCCCAATCAGCTATTTGACTTGAACGGCGGAAGCGCTACCGATGGCACTCAAGTCATCGGTTTCGCTACAAACAGTAATACCAAGAACATGCTCGTCAGTGTTGGTTCCTTGACTCAGAGGTCGCATCCTCACAACCAGCGTAGTGGACCATGCAAGTGGTCGACGGGTTGAACAACTATGTCAGGTTGATCAATGTTGCAAGCGGCACATTTGCCTATTGGTCTGTAAGTAATGTATATTTGTTACAGTATCCAGTATTGTTCTGACTTGCAGGATCTCCAAATATACTAGGGCACAAATATTGTAGGTACCTCCAATGGTAAAGACGCGCAGTTCGGGATTTCTCCAAGGAAAAACCTAGGAGAATACACGTGAGTATAATTAGTCTAAGAGTTGTATCCCGTTGTGATTCGAATGACTCATGTACATGTAGGATTGCGAGCAGCAATGATTGGAGGTCGGTATGCAGCCTTGCCAACGGCGACAATTATACTCAGGTATGCGCTCGACGTGTGCTGGACAGGCCGAGGCTCACGCTTCAAATTTTGCAGGTCACTCTCCAAAGTGAAGATGAAAGCGACAGCAGCCAGGGCTGGATTTTCTGCCCCGTTTAGGAAGTGAAGCTGCCTGATTAGCGAATAATTAGTGAACGATGCAATGAGATTTCAATTTTCTACATGATGTTGATTGAGTTACTGGGTGTGACAGCACCATCTAGCGGGGTGCGGATAGCAACACTGAAGTTCGTCAGATCCTGTAAATCAAGCATCAGCGAATCGCGCAAATTCTGATATACATAGTCGGCGCCCTAGGCACCTATCACCCAAATGCAGTAGACCAAGCGCTGAAACCTCCATACGAGTGCTTCTCTGGTGTAAGGAGCTTGTTGGACTCCTCAGTCGTGATGGCAGGTGGATTGTCTACGTGACCCATTCGACTTTGAACTTGAAGTTGCAATTTCGGACCTACGAGCGAAGAGCATCATAAAGTCGCCGCGCTCGTGTTACATAAGATCGAGATGTTAAATTCACATGACGCGCGGAAGCAGTCTCGCAGATTATCGGAGACAGGACCTACTCACGTGATCTTTTCCGGGTCACGTGACAAGACATGTAATTTTTGAGTCATGTCGAAATTTAGCAACAAGTAACTTATAATTGAGCTTAAAACTTGCATATGCGAAGAGCATGGATCTGTTTTATGAATACAGCATGTTCGAGCATGTCGTTCTTCACATTGGAGGTTTCTTTGTTGGAGTTCGTGGTCACATGACGAGCTCGACGCTACTATACAGTTGTGGCTGAACCTTATTTCGTCGGTTTACATATAGTGTAGTTACAGTTTTTAGTACGCTATGGGTTTCTCTCCGTTTTCACTGTGCCGGAACTGGCGCATAATTCAATATTCTTGACGATTTTTCAGGGTGTAGATGACTCGAAGGATCGCCATTATGACTCGGATGCCACTCATACTTAGCATCAGCATCCCCAAATACGTGGTCAAAACTCTCGCCAGATCCTCAGATCTGTTATTACAGTCTGGCACTGCTCGTCCAAGGCGCCTGAGGATTAGACTCTTTTAACCACTTCTCGCCCTCTCCCCCCCATTTGACCAAACATAAACCTTTCATCCTGGCGTTTTTGCGATGTATCTCTGTATTCGGATTTCATCCATTATGGATCCCAAAAGTTGATCGGCGACTCTCAGTTCACTCCGTCAGGCCACTGCTTTGAGGCACAGAACTACCGCACCACCATCGAAGACGTTGATGATGTGAAGCCTTGAAGATAGCTTTGCCACTTTATATCTCATCTTGTCTTGAAATAGCTACGAAGTGCGTGCTGTGCATATACAGCTCTTCAGCTTCATTCCTCAAACGCACCTCAATGTCTCCTCCTCTTACGGAGTAATGTTTGAAGCGATGCGCTTTAGTAACTCGCAAGGGAAGTGTCACCAGCCCCCCGCGTCCAATGGGATCAGATGTGACTTCAAACTCCAACATCGGATGTACAATGCATCCGATGGTTGAAAAAGGGTGTGCGTTCCAGTAGGTACCGTCGCCTTTACTTAGAGATGCACAGACTACCGCAGTGCTAATAAGGGATGGTGCCGGCACTTTCACGCTCAGAAGTTCTCCCATGTACGACTATCTCGCTTCTCCGAGGCCTCAACCCACGGATCCAGAGCGCTTCCGCAGACCTCTGAGTAAACATGGTCTGGTGAGGCCTGGGTCAAACCTCGACCGAACCACTAAAGTGAAGCCTTTGTTAGTTCACACGCATTTCTCTCTCCTCCTGTGTAGTATCCCTGCGGAGGAGAGCGAGTAAAGCTAGGTATTTCATTGGTGGGGGGTTGGCGTTCAGAATGTTCAAATCCAACTTTGAACTCTCCGGACTTCATTCAGGCAAGCATTTCAATAATTGTTCCATATTTTGGTGAACATTCTTACGATAGGCTATTTGTGACTTATGATATTGCAACTCTGATCATACAGGCATTTATTTAAGTGTTATTACCCTCAGTTATTATGACACTCAGGTACTATGCCTGGGCGCTAGGGGGATTCACTTTTGAATCTCGTCAGGTCACCTTTCTTTGGAATATTTCATGATGCCCGCAGCTCCATGTACTATGACTCTGGCTAAACGCGCTTCCAAATGCTATTACTCTCAAGTACAAGGGGATGCTGTGTGTTCATTTTTGCTCATTTAAAACATTTCACGACGCCTGTCAGACTCAGGCCCAGGTACTATAAACGTGCTTCCGAGTGTTATACTTAACCCTCAAACACTTCGTCAAAATTGTACTACTGTGTATTCATTTTCGTCCCTTTAGAATCTAAACTCTGATGTTCTAGATCACGGTAGATCTGCGTGCGCTCACACATCACGGTGATGACTTACCCGTTGTAGAGAACGGCAGTCGCTTGAGGGCTTGTGCTGTCTCGGATTTTCTTTCGCTCCGAGCTCGTGAGTCACCGCAAATCAATCAATGACATCCTGTTTGTGGTGATAAATCGCGATACGAGTCAAAAGACGATCTATTCGACGCTCCTTTACTTGATCTAAATTATTAACACTTATACTATGCTACGCTAATAGAAAATAACTGGTTCGTTAAGTACCTGTGCATGATAACTAATAGTCCATGGTGCGTCTTACAAACCATTACTGAGCGGCAGCTCCGATTTGCGCTCGCATTTTATCTAAGTTCCGATTCCAACACTGTTGAGGTGATCCCCTTGCTGCAAAGCATATAAAGGTTGTCTTGGTTGGTGGTTACCCCCTCATCGAAACCAACCGTCAATCGCATCTACTATCTCATCACGTCATCATGTCTATCCCATTTACCGGCACTTACAGGCTCAGGAGCGTCAAGTTTCCCAATCAGCTGTTTGACCTGTGTAGTGGAAGCGCAGCGCCTGGCATTCGTGTCATCGGTCATATAAACAACTATCGCACCCAGAACATGCTCGTTAGTGTTGATCCTTGACCGAGAGATCTCAGGTTCACGATCGATGTAGTGGACCCTGCAAGTTATCGACCCACTCAACCAAACCGCCAGGTTGATAAACGTCGCATCCGGCACATTTGCATACGTTCGAGATACCTCCGAGACTGTAAGTAATGCATGTTTGCATGCAGAACTGTTTTGACTAGGGGCATCTTCAAATATACCAGAACACAGAAGTCATGGGTGGCCCCAATGCCATGCTGTGGAAGATTGCTCCAAGGAACAACCTAGGAGAATACTCGTAAGTGATTGGACCAAGAGCTGTATCCTATGATTGTATGACTTACTCGTGTGCGAGCAGGATTCAAACCACTGATGGGCAGTTCGCCTGCAGCCTTGCCGACGGCAACGATCACACTCTGGTATGCGCTCGTCATATGCTGCACAGCACAAAGTCTCACACATCATACTTTGTAGATCACTCTCCAGAGGGTCCATCATGATGACAATGACGATAGCCAGGGCTGGATCTTCTGCCCCGTCTAGTAATGTTGAGGAATGATTTACTTTGAAGCTGTCAGAGAATAGTTAGTGAACGGTGCAATGAGATTACGCATAATGTTCGTTGAGTTGTTGAGAGTGACAGCACTATCTAAGTAGAGTCCAGATCCAAGGTATCGGAAGAGACATACAACCACTTGTGAAAGCGCCAGAAAATGATCATTATTATTCTCAGGCAACTATGGGCATTCACGATTCGTTGCAGTGCACTAATGGTATTTGAGACTGGGGATAGATTGACCTCTGAGTTGGTGGCTGTCTTCCCCTCAATGGCCTGCATGTTGGCGGAGGAACGGCACTTACCAACACTTACTCAGGCCTATTATGGTGGGTAATCGCCGATCGAGTTGTTGCTCCCATTCAACGATTATCAAGTCATGTGCATGAGGATTTCAATTTCACTTATTCCGACAGTTCGACTTGAAGTCGTTTCATTACTGTAACCCTTCTTTCAAATTTCTTTGTGTCCGGGCACTGACTTCATCCCGTACTAATAGCTTCCTCATCGTTCCACTGACCTCACACACCCAGTCCACCTATTCCCTCGCACCTTTCACCAGACCCATGCTCGCAGATAAAGAGTTTCCTCTTGAGCTCCCCTAAGAACTTCTTTCTTCGTGACGACTCCTCTTTTTGGCTCTTCCCGCGCTGGTCCTAATCTTCCAAAGGATGTGTCTCTTCCCCCCGTCAGCTATCTCCTAACGAAGTTCTCCTCTGCTTTGCTTTCCCCACGCCTCACAGACGCCAGCCCCGGGTCCGTTAAGGCCAATGTAGATGACCTCATGTTGCCCAAGAGGGGTTGCTGTATGCGACGAGGATTAGGATGGGTGTCACTGGTCGTTGTCTCAGTGGCAAGAAACTTGAAGGTGTACAGCATGAAGATGCTCGAAGATAGTACATCTACTGTCGGTGAAGTTCTTATCACTTGAAGGAAAGGCATTTTTCGAACACTCGCTGCATCCTGCACTGACCATATCGCTCTGCAAAGTCCATTCTCCCTCTGAGGCAATGTCACATAGCACGACGTTCACTCTTCCCATCTGCAGTCAGTCTTCTGTTTTGAACTCAGTAGGTATATAGATGCTCCATTCTGCGATACTCAACAGGTAGTCATTTCTGGTATATATATGCAGCCTAAAAGTCCATGAAAATCGAATTCTGTCAGTGCACGTAGACGTCAGCCTTCGACTTGACCATGTTTTGAGGCTGCCTTCAGAATATCCCATGCAGCATCCCCAGGGTCGCGTTTCTTAAGTGTGTCGTAGTCGTACCAAACAAACGCACCATCCGAGTCCGCAACGATCGCTTGTTGTGAATACGAATAAAGCACTGCATTCAAAGTGAACTGCGTGCGACTCGAAGAGATGATTGGCTTGTGCCCAACTAAAAGCTAACCGTGGTTGCGTGGTTATGATCGAAGAATAAAACAAAGTGTTGCAAGAAAACTTACCGTGTCAGGAAACGTGACCGGTCTTCTGAAATTGACGGTTATAGATTTCAAGATGATCGAGACGCCCTGACCAGCGAGCATTGCCTTGACGCGCTCTTCACCTCCAAGGGCCTTTCCGAAGGCCATGACCCACATCATACGACCCTAACTAACATTCAGCAACCAGCGGACTTAGATTACGACATAATTTACTGACCGATTCGATGAATCGTACTGTATGTAACAATGATATACTCGTGAGCGACCTCGTTACTCTTGTTCACAGATAACTTGAATCCTTACGGTAGTGCGCGTTGTTAACGTGTCTATAAAGATAATGATGATGAGCCCGTCTTTGAGCACATTCATGCGGTACCTACCGGAATGCATCATGGTGTCCCCATACAATGCTCTGTTCCCACAATGACCTCGCATCATAACCCATAGAGATCAGCTTAGCTCTGGCATTCTCTGCTGGTGAGCTGCCTGTAGTTCGGTTGGACTCATCGGGCTGAGTTGTCGTATAAGTAGAACTGGCTGGGGATGGGGGAGGAGCGTCGGGTGATTCAGGACCTGTCTGTCCTGGAGCAATGTGAAATGGCGAAGATGGGTCCCGGAAGGCATCTTGAAGTGACTAATACAGCGAGCAGAATTTTAGACGCGCAGGAGGATAATTATGAGAAGAACCTCATCAGATGAACTCACCTTGATTGACGAGCCACTAAGTGAAGCTGATTGAAGTAGAAAAGGTCGTAGCTTAGGCTTGGACCTAGGTAAGACGCCAAATGCTCGCGTCGAGGAGAACATAGGGAGCGAGGGTAATGAAATCGTGTGCCTTTCTGGGATAGCCTTGTCTGGCCCTCGCCCAATTTGTCAATGGAATTTTGCAGCCATCCCATCCCACTCAACCAAGAAATCTGGATCACTAGCTCACAACCCCATTTCTAAGGCGACGCCTCGATGTCGATTCGACTGATATGACTTGCGCCCAAACGTGTCCTACTTATTTTATCCGCAACCAGCGGATTTTATGACTTGATGTGGTATCGCACCCCATCGATATCCATGCATTGCCTCTCACAGCCCAAATCATTCCCAAGGTGCCTATGTGCCAGCGCCTCGAGTGTATCAAAGTCGCAAGCTTTTGTCGTGTATCACAAAAGCCCCGCAATTCTTATGAGAATTATCCTTGCAACTTCCTGTCCAGGCTACAGAAGTACACGACATGCACCTGTATCGCAGCTTTCTTCGACAGACGTTGATGCCGCGTGCCATGGTTCTGAATGTTGGTGAGCTTCTCGAGATTACCTTTTGAAATGGATGTGGGATGTTTCATAGCGGTGCTTTATCGATGGCGATGGGCGATGGTCGTACAGGCTCAATTTAAAGCTCATTTCCTGTACTTTCATCCAAGTCCTTATCCGACCAGATCCTCAGAGTATTCAAGTGGTCCTAGGGTAATAAAGTGACTGCAGTCGACCTTCGAGCGAAACCTAATGCATAAGTGCCTTCGTATCGCAGAACTTTTTGATAGAATCTGTGGATTGGTTCTTGTAACTGGAGCACATGAATGGCCCAACATCGCTGGAAAATCATCCCTCGCAGCTCTGTGCAGAACTTGTCGTCTCTTCCACGAACCCGCTCTGAACACGCTTTACAAGTCGCTAGAAAGTCTTCATCCAATATTATCCTGCCTCCCTACGACCACCGTTATCAATGAAGAAAAGGCAATGGTCGTGAGTATTCGCGTACAACGGTCTTCAAAGTACACTGAGGACAGACCTATGTAGCGTCTATTGTCGGATTTACGCCTTTCACACTGGCAGCGAATGCAATACTATGCCAAGCGAGTTTATTCACTCAGGGTCAGTGACGAAGAAGATGTCGCCATCGACAACGACATCCTACATGTGCTGGCTACGTCACCCTTCGCACCCCCACTGTTCACCAGTCTCAAACGACTCTCGTGGTCCAACAATTCTATAAATGCTCTACCCGTCCTATGCTCGCTAGTCAACACCAGATTGGAATCTCTTAATCTGGATCTAATGGATCCCATACTTTTTCGACATATTGTACCTTACATCAGATCAGATGGCAACTCCTTCCGCATCGCCCGTTTCCCTGCAGATCACAGTATGAGGAACCTACTTCCCGACGTGTTCCAGAGATGGGACAACTTGCAGATTCTTTGCTGCGGCCTTGTCACTGATGCGGCACTCTATCACCTCGCAATATCTGCTAAGCTCACGTGCCTCTCCATCCGAGTTGATGAGAAGAACGACTACAGTACCCTCACAAAACTCACCGGCCAACCAGTATTCACTGCCCTTCAGGAACTCAGCCTCGCTGCAATTCACACCTCCTACTGCATTCCTATACTTGAGATCGCAGAGTTACCATCGCTACGTTCCCTTTACATTCGTTCAACGGAAACAGGCTTAGCAGCTGCTGAACTGCATCACTGTTTCAGCCTAACCTCACGCCATTGTCCAAGTCTGAGAGAGCTACATGTGGAAGAATGGCAGGTATCACCGCCAGAGTTTCCTGCTGGCTATACCATCACATTTGATATCTTGAAGACGCTCTTCTCCCTGAATCATCTGGAGCAACTGCATCTCGACACAACATGCACGTTTTCCCTCAATGACACGGAACTTGCGAAACTTGCCGACGCATGGCTGAAGTTGCATTCACTTGACCTGGGAACACAGAACGGCTGGCGGCAACCAAGCAAAATCACTCTGTGTGGTTTGACAGAGCTGTTGCTGCGCTGCCCAGTGTTATCTGTCGTCGGTCTCGCTATGAATGCGTGGGCACCTGAGATCGACTGTCGACGACCTGGAAAAGGAGTCCGCAGGAACAGTCTTGAGGTGCTACGGGTGGCTGATTCCAAGATCAAGGACCCCTTTTCTGTAGCAGCGTTCTTGTCGGATGTTGCACCGAACGCTGAGATAACGGGTTACGATTTCGCGTATGATATCGATGTAATGTTCGATGCTCGGATGATGAAGTATCGCGAGAGGTGGGAGGAAGTTTCCAGGCTACATCCTATGCTTGTCAACTTGAGGAAGCAAGAAATCGGAGGTCTGGACGAGTCATTCGGAGATTGAGAACAAGACACACATAGCTTGCGAGTGGCGGAGCACGTTATGTACGCCACCCATGATAAGTTTGAAGCGGTTTGAGGTCGGATATGTATTGCATCTACAGACAAATGCTTCGTAGTTATGGCACTCTTAGTATACGTTTCACACCAATGGGGCAGATGTCTTCGTGAAGATGATTCTGGTGCTGCAGCGCTGAAGCTCATAACGCGGGCATCATCTTTGTGTCAGCCTTCAAGCTCCAGCGCTGAAGATTGGCGGCAATGATGCCCGTATTATGCCAGAATCTGAATTGTACAAGAATGACAAGGGCCGCTGGCGTCGAAATTTGATGTCATCCACGTCTCGCGTATGGCGCTTTAGAGCATGCTCCGAATCTGACTTACAGTACACTATCTCATAATGCATAGCGTTGGGACCACAGAATCTTTATGCATTATGACATGTATGCATTAGAA
>PVXU01002760.1:0-11073 GCA_002994865.1 Rhizopogon parksii | reverse complement strand
CCCGCGCCACCCCCACCCCTTCAGGGTCCCCCCATTCTGTAATCTACTTGGAATCTTGAATATCGCACGCTAGTAGCTCTTCTCCCGAGAGACGTTGGTGCGATCCGATCCCAACGTCACCGTTCCGAACAGAAACACGACTAGATTGTCCTGGTGCAACGCAATATTTGAAATGCATTGGTATACTGGTTCATCTCGAGGCGACAGGGGCCTCCAAAAGATTGGAGGGTGGTCATCGCCGACTGATGATGCGTACATGGTCGTGAAGGACTCGGACATGTAACATCGGGAAATCCTTCCATCGTTTGCAGATACAAGTCGGTTTCTCATCTCTCGACACCAAAGCGATAGAATGCTGTGCACAGAAAAATTGATACGTTATTGTATCCTGACTTAGAACGGGGTGGTTTTCCTACTGTTGAAGCCTCCCTTCAGTGCGTTTTGCGATTACTCTTTCGTCTCTGGAACTGTCGCAGGAACGTCGTGACACTTCCTTTTGATGGATACCATGTCCAAGTAAGATAAAGGCGACCGCGAACCCATAGATTGGCATGCTCAGACGGAAGGGAACTGCCCTTCTCTCGCGTACATTCGAACTGGCGAGTTTCCCAAGTCGTCTTCAAATGATGCGCCCATTGCGGTGCCTTCATAGGCTTCGTCCAAATCTCAAACCATACATGTGCATGCATTAACGTGTATTCCGTGCCCGACGGTACCAGCTCAAGAACGAAAGGCGTTACGCACGGCAAAATATTCATGTTTTTTTTTGAGTACATTATTACCCCGCCTGTAACATTCACGCCTTGTGTCCCCCCGAGGTTGGTCGTGCGCAGACTCTCCGGCGTACGCACCCTTCCCACGAGTCGCTGCGCATCCCAAGGGCACGTAGACATCACCCTGTCAATGCTACTCCCGCTAGCCAACTGCGAGGGTGCAAAATATGCGACCAGCTTCCCTTACCGGCTTCTCAAACTGTCTCCATTTGTGCTGGGAGATATAAATATGGATTAGTCGAGGGAGGTGTATGTACACACCTCATGTGATATGCGGTCTGGTCCTGTATTTGAGACAGAAGGCTGTACTGGTGGTAATATTGTTGGAGACAAAGTGGACTTTCGACGAGAGAATGGGACGGTTTTTCATTATGAAGGGAAGCGGGCCTTTTCGATTTTGACACGGTCTAGCTACTAGAAATGACCGTGGATTTGACATTTGTTTCAAGCTATTCATCTCGCTAATGACTTAGTTTCAACGTCCAACCTCGTGTTAATTATAGAGGCGTAAGGGTACCAAATGAGGAAGGTCTTCAAGTTCGCAAAAAGGGGGAGCAATGTGATAAGCTATACGTTATGTCGTGCTTGTCTTGTCTCGATCTCGAAACAAAGAGGAGCATCCCTTGCTGTTCACGACACAGGGACAAGTGGTGCCGATTTGCAATCTCGAGGAACAGCCCGCACCACAAATGAAAAAAACGAGTTGGTTCAAGTTTAGTTCAAGTGGCAACTGTAATTGCATGGGCATATTAATTAGTATCTCCGGACAGAATTTCCGCCACTCACAACTGTTGTGACGGGCGTATATTGCAGACGAGTATGGTCTAAATGCATAGTGTCATAAGCCAAGTGATCCAGATGAAAGATACAGATACTTAGATAGGACGATGAACAACGGTTATTCAAAGGATCATTGTAAATATAACTGTGTCCAATTAATAAACAACCTTTCGAACGTTCGACATCGAACCGTGGCGTAATGTCATGGCGAGAGAGGCACGTACCAGCGCATACCCTAGACCCAGCCAATCTCGACATGTAATATGGCTAGCCTCAAGAAAACATCCGAGGCATTCCCGCGTTCCAGACCGCAGTCTGGCTGTACCATTGGATTATAGATCGCCAAGATCCGTGGTGCCAAACGACGAATCGCGATTAGCCCTCGACGCATCCAGGAAAAGTATTCCAGACATTGAAAGTGTGGCAGGGACATAGTAGGCAAGAAATTCATTTCGTCGGCAAGGTGGCCGGAGCGAAGCATATGGCACTGGTTGATATAGCACGCCATAGCTGATTATATCGTACAAAGTACCACATGCCATCTTGGACAACGCTGAGAACCTTGTGGCGTATTTACGTGTTCCGTGCCAGAACCAACGAAATAAGATTAAGTTTTGCTTTGTCTGACACAGACGCAACTTTGGAACATACCGAAGAAACGAGTAATTATTTCTCATCATTGCAAGAACTTCGATCCAGGACCGCAGAAAATGGGCTTCCGTGCCATTAACCCCGCGTCGAACCGTGAGAGGAGTGTAAAATGATATCAGACGTCTAGTGAGCCGATGTGATGCTTCTTAGAACGCAAAACGTAAAAGCCAAAGAGTCGTCTTTCATCAACCTTCTTCACAAGACGAGACCTATGTAGCAGATGTACGCCGATACGTCCACAGTCACTACATGGGGAGTCGAGCATGCTGAACGGAAGCACTAGTACGTCGTCAACACGACGGTCACGGTGGGGTGAGAACTGCGGGGCGCGAGGCGTAGATAGTTCATGCGATCATGAATTAGACGCTCCGCTAAGATATTTATCAGACAAAAAAGGAAAACGTGCTTACGTGCCTGCAAGCTAATTGGCGGCGCAAGGGCTGTGATATCTCTATTAGCGAAACACACTACAAACCTTAGGCTGTGCGCACTGCGCCCTGCGTACAAGGTGAGGGAACTCCTAACGTCAGAAACCTATTGGTGGTACATTGGCCCTGCTGACTGAACTGAGGAAACGTTGCGACTCTTTTTATCTCAATACTCCACAATTCTATAAGAGTGTCGACTCACAAGAAGTCTTCGACACGTATGGGACGTCCATATTGCAAGTTGGAAGATGCGAATCGCAATAAAAGATCCGGTAGCTGATTTACAGACGAGAAAACTCGCGCTCCCGCTGCCTGTATTGTGTATCAGCAGATCCGATCTAGACCAAGAAAAGAATCTGCAAGATAAAGGATGATCCTTGCGGCAAGTACAGTCAGCAGAGATTACGAAACGAGAAGCCTATCGCAGGATGTTGCAAAAACATACTTAGCCGTCGTGGTGTCCTTTCTTTCTTTAGGTTTGCACGTGGAAACGAATGTGGGTCCAAGTTGACCCAAAGTACAGGGCCAATGCTGGCAGGGTGGCGTCAGCCGTCGACATACTAGTATGCGCGAGGACCTGTCAAAACGATCTTCAGCGATGCTCACACACCAATATCAGTTGCCCAACAAACCCAATATCCATTAAATTATGTGACTAGAACGTGTAGCAGAGTAAGAGACCTCCCGGGCTATGTATTTATAAGCTCGCTACCCGTATTAAATCCAATCGTCGCCTGAAGCGCTGGGCTGGGACGAACAAAACAAGAGGAACCACAAAAAAAGAAACCACGGGAAAACGAAAAAAAAGATGCCATGGTATGAATCTAGGTATGCGATGTGTCTATATGCGATGCTATAAAATGATGAGGATGAACGATGAGAGGATGGCGTGCCGCATTATGTTGTAATGCAAGATCTACAGTAGTTCCTAGCAGAGGAAGATATAAAAGGAAAAGGCAGAGTCTAGGCAGGCCAGTTAGGCCGAGAATTTTGGTTTCTTTGATTGTATCCGGATTAGAACGAATGGAGTAGAATAACATGGAGATAGGTACTCACCGATGTGCGCATCATCAAGGGTGGCGAGGAACTGGGCGAATTTGGGTTATGAGGAGGCTACAGTCAACGTCCGAAAAAGGCGGCGGTCAGCATAAACTAGTAAGTTAGAGTCGGATTGAGGGTGACTTACGGGGTTCATGTAAGCAGGAATAGGTGGAGGACTGTGGGGGTGAGAAGCAGCAGTCTTTGAGAGGACGCTTTTCAACTGTGAAACGCGAAAACGCGTTGAATGTCAAGTGTGAACTGTGCCGAACACGGAAGACAGTTGCTTACCTTGGCTTCGCTTTGAGCCGCGCGCTGCGCGTACATGTTCGGATGTAGTGACACGCTATCCATGCTTTTGGCTTGTGGTAATGAAGAGAGACCGCTCGAGAGGCTTGGAAGGGCGACGAGCTTGTCAGCGGAAACACCTCGGGAGTTGGATGGTTGAAGTGTAGTCATGGCGAAAGACAAAGCAATGTGTAGGACAGTAGGAAACAAAGGAGACTCTAAAAGATATGCAAGAGAATAAAGAAACTTGGGATAGCCCTTGACTGGATGATGAGGAGAAATGTTTTGGTGTTGGACTTATAACGCTTAGCGGAATTCATTTCCCGCGGGATGCCGGAAGTAACTGTCATCATCTCGAATGTTACTCAGTTGACTCTCATACAAAAAAATGTTCTCATAGGGATGTGCAGGTGGTCCTAGATCAAGGGCGTGGATGACCCTTATTTTCGGTCCCATTGGATCAACGAAGAATTGGTACAGAAACATCCGTAAAAGACCAATGATAAGCACTCTCACCCAAAAGCTATGCCACCGGTACCATTTTAAGCTTATGCTTCCAATTTGCCTGCAGGCTAGCCTTACCCATGTCTCCCGTCAAAGCAGCTTCGCCTAATTCGAGGGTCCTTTTTGCGCAGCTATCGGTGGCCAGCTCTCCCATTATAATATCCCTCGTAGATTGACTTTGACGCGGTCTCCTAGGAAATACCGGTACACATTCACTTGATTGCCTTCACGGTCCTTTCCGGACGTTCTTCCCTTCGAGAGCAAATCATCTCCCTTCCTCTCATCAAAAACGCGAATTTCGCCGACTTCTCCTCAGTGACGTTCGACGTACTTCACAAAACAATTAAGCTCAATCGCGATTTGTCCGTCCCGCCAAAGTCATATCCTATCTGACGCCCTACTACGCCCTACTACGCCCCCTTTATGAGAGTCACGAACAGCCCTCTCAGCGCGGTCGTTCCTTATCATAATCGAACAAAGCAGAAGAAGTTCCTTACGCGTATCGATAGACTTCATCTCATTCGAAGCATCACTAGTACTTTCGCAGATCTTCACAATTGCATATTCCAACTTTTCGGCCAAGTCCGTTTTCTTCTCTGGGTCAAAACTCGTGCAAGAGCGCTCCGTTCGTCTTTTTTTCCCACCGCGGACGGCAAGTGGATAAGTAAACCAAAGAGAATTAATTATATCATCTCTTTCACTCTATCACGAACGACGCAATAGAGCCGGCGGCCCGTTTGGGGGGTCACGGTGATCATCTGATCAGATGGCTCCTCGATCCCGATGCCTTCATATTGGTTGGTGGGCCACAGCCTTGGTCCGTCCAATCCAAAGAACGCGGTAATACATAGGTATTAGGCACCCCCTGATTGCCACCTAAGTCATCTACATAGTATGTGGCCCAATCACCGTCAACAACAGGCTTCGCAAGATGGGTCCCTTGGGCCTTAACTCTACTAATCAATCTAGACGTCACACGATGGCGACGCCGTAGAGTATAGGGTATCTCCCAGGTGACAACATCCCGATTCCCCCTTGTTCTGAAGCTATCCGGCACCGAACGTGGGTGTGAGATCTATGTATGTATTCGATTCACCATCTTGTGCTATGTATGTAGAATATTCTTCGAACGCTTTTGCCCTTCTGAGGTCGACAAGAGATTGAAATTCATATTTATAGGTCACGCTGGCATTGGCAGCCAGAAGAGCCTCCTGTCCAACCCCCTTCAAACGTCAATATCCGCCAGAGTGTTTCAGCGGAAAACTCGTGCTCGACCTTTTTACGACAGGTCATCGCCTTGCATGATGCCACACACTGTGGAGCTCGCGGCGTCCATCAGACATACATACATAGTTCCTCCCGACGGACACTCGCACGGAACGCGTGTCACTCATAATGAAACGGCTTCTCTCAGCTAATTACGATCGTGACGTTCATTTCCCCTTCTCTCTCACAAACTCGCGGTGGATGCCATACCTCATGCCCTTTCACGCTATGTATTATTTCTTCTGATAAACTCCCCCCCTCTCTCTATCGTATGATATCATTGGCATCCATGTTATCAGCAGGACGAAGGCGATACAGCCATCCTTTATATTCACTTCTCCTTCTCCTCGGAGGAACTTTCCTCCCCCCTCTCCATCACGACCCGAACGTAATGGCACAGGGTCGACAACGTCATCTATCATCAATAAGTATTATTTTGTTCAACACCCCAATGCCTTATCCCGATTAGTCGACAGCTTGGACACCGTCATATGCAGGCAACCGTTGGCACGCAGCTGGCCAGTCGATGGTGCCCTGTACGAGCTCTGTAACAACTGCGATTACGTCGTCGATAGGGCCGATGAGCTGGTCCGTCGTGTCGCGCTCACTATAAAAAAATAATCAAAAGTGAGTTAACGTGTAGGATAGTTATAGCCAGAAAAGAAGCGGCAATGGTCCGTCTGTCGTTTCACCAGCGGACCACACGCGACGCCACAAGAAAAATGACAACGCACCGGAGAGTCATCGTCCGGTTCTGGACGGCTGTTTTACAAAATGTAAATTAGAGTTTTGTTAGCGTTGATCGTTTTTTTCTCGCCACAAGGGTCAGCGGAGCGCTTTTCAACGAAAGGACTCACAAGCAAAGTCGAGCGTAACGCCGAACGGCGTGCCCAATTCGTCGTTGCGAGCGTAGCGTTTTCCGATGGAGGTGTTGGAATCGTCTACTCGAGAGAAGATGCCTGCTTTGCGTAATTTGGTGGCTAAAAAAACCGTCCCGAGTTATCAGTTTATCAATCGTTATCGGAGCGAGAGCGCTTTTACTGACAGACTTCTTGGACGAGCGGGTCGAATTCTTCTTTGGCACTCAGAGGGACGATGAGAACTTTTGTGGGAGTTACGATAGGGGGTAACGAGAGGACCTGTCATGAGTAAGGCCGGGATACCCGGTAGAATGATGGTGGAACAACGCACCCCACGCTCAATGTCTTGTTCCCTGCACCAGAAACTATGTTCAAGCAAGGTATAAAGGATACGACCGAAGCCAAATGAGGGCTCGATGACGTTAGGTGTGAATTCGCGAACTGATTTGTTAAGAAAAGGTTAAATTGGGTGATATGAAGAAAGGTAAGCGCGCACTCGATTGCTTGAACGTCTTGCGCTCAATCGTCAATAGATCGGGAGTGAGCGAAAACTCCTTTCCTTCAGCGGATATCGTCGCTGAACTGCATAAAAGGAATCATCAAGAGGTGGAAAACACAGAAAGAAAAATGACGGACCCTTGGGCAAGTTCGCCCTTTAACCTGGTGAGCTGAGCTTGGTCCATTTCGCCGACGGCCTTCTGCAAGACGCCAGCATCGCGCCCGTATGTCTTGCCCAGGACCTTTTTGTTGAACTCTGGCACCTCTTTCTCAGTCACCACAGGCTCCTTCAAAGCCTGCCTGACCACAAGCGGCTGACCCGTCTTCGCCGAATGCACGGACAGATCATACGCCGCGCGATCCGCACAACCCACGCACTCCGTCCACCCCGTCGCATTCTCAATCTCCGCATCCCAACAATCCGTCGCATAATGCGCCATCTCGTTGCCCATATGCTGGCGGAATCGCAAGCGATTGGGGTTGATACCGATCTTGATGAGAAAGAGGTTGATGCGCGCGAGGAAATACCCGAGTGTCTCGTTCGCGACGATGCCTCTATCGACAGCTTCGCCGATGGACATATGTGTGACTTGCGTGCTGCCGCTGACTTGGACGTGGCGATCGAGGAGGCTGAGCACGATGTCGCGGACTTGGTGGAATTTAGAGTGGGATTTGTCTTCTGGGTCGACGAAGTGCTCGATCTCGCCCATGGTGAATTCGCGGACGCGGAGGAGGCCTGCGCGTGGGGAGATTTCGTTGCGGAAGGAGCGGCCGACTTGGGCGGATGCGAAGGGGACGCGGCCGTTGTTGAAGTCGAGGAGGCGGGAGAAGTTGAGGAAGTGGCCTTGGGCGGTTTCTGGGCGAAGGAAACTAGGGGAAGTGTCAATAAGAGGCTTGAGGGTGATAGGAGAGGGGGGCCTTTACCCGGGATGTTGGCCTGTTGGACCGATGCTGCTGGCGAACATGAGATTGAATTGTTGAGGCTCGCCGACTTCATTGTCGGTATCGGGGTTACGGATATCGTATTTTCGGCAGAGTTCGCCTAGCTCAGGACCAGAATAATTATCTAGCTATTGTAGAGTTAAGGAAGGGGATGACGGGAGGAGAGAGGAAATGACGCGCCTGGGCAAGGATGTTCTCGAACTCTTTGACCAGGTCATCTGCAAGCTGGACTACGACAGTTTTGGCTTTCTTCTTCTTCTTTTTGTCTTTTTCGTCATCTTTAGGTTGGGCAGCCAAACCACGAGCTTCACGATCGCCAGCGAGACGTGCTTGTAGGACGTTTTTGACGAGGTGATCTGCACGGAGGACATCGCCTGTCTTTGTATCCTTGACCATCCAGTCTGCGAATCTGGCGACATGGCCGGAAGTCTCGAATACGGGAGCGGGAGTCATGATGGTGGTATCGAGTTCTAGCATGTGGTCCTCGACGATAAAGTGCTTTCTCCATTCTGCGATGATATTGGCTTGTAAGGAAGAGCCTGGTGGACCATAGTCGTAAAGGCCAGCGACGCCTGTTTGAATGGATGTGAGTTGTAAGAGGAGGAAATAGAAATGTTGCATACCACCGTAAATTTCAAAAGCTGGTGCGTAGAAGAATCTGCGATTGAGGAGAGCGTCGAGGCGGGATTTGTCGAATGGATGGGCTGATTTATTGACGACGGACATGGTTGAATGGGAGTAGCAGCGTCTCTGTGGTAGAAACTGATGGAGGAGTGATCTGAGTCGCATTCGAGTCAGATTATCGGACCGGCCAGATCTCCACCAATCACCTGCGTTGACGGATGAGGCTGAGGCGGCGCAAGTCCTTTCCGGTCCTTGCTCAGCGCTAGCGCTCAGTCAAGTAAAAAAAGTTCAACGCAATGAATCGATAACACCACATTGCTTCCGGTTACCCCAGCAGAAGGTGCCAAGCGCCTCATGTTGCCATCATCATCATGTTAGCAAGACAACCTGAGCACCACGCCGCATTGCCAGCCCGTGTTTTCTCGATCCCCATCCATCTTAAACAATGCACCCATCGTCGACCCCCCCGGTAAGCCGATCAATTCGATAAAATATATCACCCGGAACTTCATCGAGATACCGTACACGTAACGATAGCTCTCGCTCTTTTTTTCTTCTCCTCTATTGAGTGCGTTCGCTCACCGTTGTCATGTCCTTCAATTATCAGGGCGCCCCCGTCTACAACAAAGATCCGAATGCTCCAAACATCCCATCTGGCTGGTCTTCATTCGTGCATGCAGTCCTGGCAACGGCCCTCTTCAGATGTTGGCACATTTTAATCTTCTTTGCCGCCTGGTCCACAGCGATCTGTGTCATTAGCCACAGCGTCCATAGTTTAGCCTTGCAGCCCACTCTTATCACCGTGTATGCTTCGCCTCGTGGCAAGTCTATCATTCACTGAAACCTCTCCTAGATTCGGTACCGTCCTAGGTTTCGTCATTTCCTACAGGACGACTTCCAGCTTCGAACGTTACAACGAAGGTCGAAGACTGTGGTCCCAGATCGTCCTTGGAAGCCGCACCTTTGCTCGCATCGTCTGGGTCCATGTCCCAGGTACCCATCATCCTCGCCTTTCTGTTCGGTGGTCGTTAATCTTCTCCTTTTAGACTGCGCGTATCCGAATGAACCACCCGCCGCCGGCCAGACTGACGACGAGAAAAAAGAAGAAAATAAGGCTAAGACCCTGATCGAGAAGAAATCCGTCATCAACCTCCTCGAAGCCTTCGCAGTCGCCGTTAAACACTATCTGCGTGGCGAAGACTCTGTCTTCTATGAGGACCTGTACCACTTGGTCAAGTTCCTTCCTGCATATGCGCTTCCCACGACAATCCCTTCCGTTGCCGATCTCAATGACGGCTTGGCCGGTGATGCCCCTGCATCACCTCACTCAGGGCACTTCCTTGGACCAGGGCTTACCAAGAGAACATCGGCTCCAGGTCACCTCCCGCTTCCGACCACTACACGTACCCCGACCCATAGAGTCACGAATTATCCGACCGATAATACACTTCGTGTTGATGGACACCCCCAAAGAACCGAGAAGATGTCTACCGGTCCCGAAAATTACCTATTACCTGCCATGAACCCTCCCAAGTACTCCTTGTTCGATCTATTCCCGTTCTCTCTGCTAGTCCGGATGCTGACCAAGAAGGGGGTGGACGTGAAGGGAAAGACGGCGGCGAGAGTGAGAGCTAGGATGGGCAATCACCGCGGCGGAAGCGCGTGCAATATACCCCTGGAAATCTCAATGTATCTGGTTCGCGTCTTTTCCATGATGATATCTGTCGTCGCCACGCCGTCTGATCCGTAAACCTTAGGGCTCTTACGTCTCTGCACTGCAGCTTCGCAAGACCATCGATGCACCAACTATCAGTGCGTCTACCGGCCGATTCTTCTTTTCCACGTGCCAAATCTCACTTCTTGGATCTGCAGGTCTGCTACTGGCGACGCTCGGGCAGCTCGTGGATGCTCTGACGGGTTTAGAAAGGATCCTCACTACACCGATACCATTTTCGTATGCCATGATGTAATTTGCTCTTGCAGAGAACTCATCTTGGTTAGGTATTCCATACATTTATGGCTTGTGACTCTCGTGTATTGCCTGGCTTTGGTATGGAGGATCTGTCTTATCCCCAACAAGTAGCGCCCACTGACGAGCCCCATAGCCATTCCAAGTGTGGTCGACGTTGAAATGGTTCACGATACCTGCGACTGTTCTCGCGGTACGTTTGACTTCCTATGATACACCTATCCCGTGCCCCCCCATCCCAGATCCTCATCTCAATGCTTATCTCGCGAAATAGAGTTTTATCTTCTTTGGCTTCCTCGTCGCTGGCGAGGAGATCGAAAGTACGTCATGTGCCATATTTGCATTGCCTATAGTCATCCACTCACGATGCGCGCTTTATAATAGACCCCTTTGGTAAGTTTTTTGTTTTCCCTTGGAATTGATAAACGGCTTTATCCGACTCAATGATTCAA
>PVXU01002641.1:3338-15061 GCA_002994865.1 Rhizopogon parksii | reverse complement strand
ATCCTGTCCGAACCCGTCCCTACCGTCTGCTCTAATCTTAAGAATTTTGACATATTTTAGAAGTGCATCCACCTTCCTAGGCGTTCATTCACGAGGCGTTGACAACTGACACCATCGTGCTTGTTGCCAATAGTCGTACCATTCCCCGATTTGCATGCCAACTTTGCCTAACGGTATGTCGCATAGCGCATTATTTCCATTAACTATCTCATTCCCAATCCTGTATAGCCTATGACGTTTGTACTTGAATGTACCGTACATTGTATTTGCAAGCACCCTCTAAGCCTCAGTGTTGTCGGTGCTGCACCTTGTTCAACAGATCTTATGTTCCAGGACACCTCGAGCTTCAGCGCTGAAGGTGCACTTCTCCTAGTAAACCGTTATATATATGCCGCCTGCGGAATCTTTAGACAAGGAGCTTGATTCAGCAGGAAAAGCAACAAAATGATATTTCACGCTATACCGGGAAGCCATTCATCCTGGTCCCTCTGATGACCCGACATGTCGCAATCTCCGCCGACAGGGAGATATTATCCGCATGGTCAGTATCGGTTCTGGCCTAGGCAGACATTCTTGCCCTTATAATCCGACATATCACCTGCTTATCCTTTGTTAGTCGGCCATGTTAACACTCACAAACGTTACCTGGCTGGACGTATGTCTTGCTGGTATTGGAGTGTATCTGATGAAGCAGGTGTTCACTAAGAATAATCCTGCGCCATATCCCCCTGGTCCGCCGGGATGGCCGCTCATTGGGAACATCCTAGACATGCCTCATGTCAATCCCCGGCTCACCTTCGCTGAATGGGGAAATAAATATGGTATGGGCCTCCTACTTTGTTGATATTATGCATTTCAACGCCTTGAATGAAGGTGATATCTCGCATATCGAGGTTCTTGGTCAGCACATCATAGTGCTGAACTCCGTCAAGATTGCCATGAAAATGCTGGACAAGAAGAGCTCTCTGTACTCTGATCGCCCTGTTTTCCCTATGGCCAAACTTGCTGGCTGGAAGGACGTTCTGCTTCTCCTCCCTTACGGTGACCGTTTTCGCTGGCACCGCAAGAATTTCCACCGCGTCATTGGCAGTCGCACAGCTATGAAGGTCTACCATCCGCTCGAAGAGATTGAAACACACCGATTCCTCAAGCGTGTACATGTGGCACCCGAAGAATTGATGGAACATATTAGGCAGTATGGTTGTTCATCTTTATATTGGCTTGACCTGGAATGTTTCATAGCGCCGCTGGAGCCATCATTCTGCGCATCTCTCATGGTTATGAAGTGAAAGAGAACGATGATCCTTTCATTGAACTCGCAGACCGTGCTCTTGACCAATTCTCGAGGTTAACTGTTCCTGGTGCTTGGATGGTTGACATTATTCCATCTTGTAAGGCTGTAGTATTCCGACGCGTGTCTCCAATGACCTGACTATTTTTAGTGGCCAAAGTCCCCGAGTGGTGTCCTGGTGCCGGCTTCAAGCGTTTAGCCCGTGAATGTAATGGGACCGTCGAAGAGATGATTTCTGCACCCTACCAGTTCGTCAAGGATCAGATGGTGACTACTACTTGTAGTTTCACGATTACGGGTTGAAGTATGAATTTTACAGGCTGCTGGCATCGCCCCCAAGTCTCTCGCTTCAAGTCTGTTGGAGGGCCGCACTTTGTCTGCGGAAGAGGATCACATGTCGAAGTGGTCTACTGCGACTCTATATTCTGGTGGTGCCGATACGGTTAGTCCCTCCCTACATATGTGAAGTTATCATATCTAGACTGAGACCTGTTCCCTCAGACTGTTTCTTCAATCTACGCGTTTTTCCTGGCTATGACACTTTTCCCGGATGTGCAGAAGAAGGCTCAAGCTGAGATCGACGCTGTTGTTGGTCCTGATCGCCTTCCTTCCTTCGCCGACCGTGACTCCCTACTTTACACTGAAGCACTTGCGAAGGAAGTCCTCCGATGGCATGCTGTTCGCCCTACTGGTATGTTTATGTTTTTTATCATGTTCCCTACATGATTAGCAGTGTTTAAATGGCAGGTGTTCCCCATCGTGTAATGGAGGACGACATCCACGATGGATACTACATTCCCAAAGGCTCCCAGATAATAGCTAACATTTGGTCAGTACTCCCTTTTCCATATTCTGAATCCCAAACATTCAACGCTTTGAATTGTGACCAGGTTCATGCTCAACGATCCGCGGACGTACCCAAACCCGTCGGAATTCAAGCCTGAACGTTTCTTAGTCAATGATGGAAAGGAGCCAGAGACAGACCCTCGCACGATCTGCTTCGGCTTTGGTAGACGGTAAGCATTGAGTTACTATTCCTTTCGAGAGCGAAATGCTAACTGCTCAGCAGTATCTGCGCAGGTACGCGCGATTCACAGAAGGCGTCGATCAACAGTGCTGTTTTCTGACATCGCTTACTCTTCATTGTCCAGGCCTTCACCTCGCTGATGCGTCCGTTTGGATATCTGCCGCGATGTCACTCGCCGTATTCGATATTTCGAAGGTCGTCGAGAACGGTGTCGAGATCACCCCTAAGCTTGACCCTACATCAGGTACAATCAGGTATGTCATGCATATTATCGCATTCGTTGTTCCGGTCTAGATATACACACTTTCAGCCACCCAAAGCCATTCAAGTGCTCTATTAAGCCACGATCTGCAAAAGCCGTTTCACTTATTCAGCAGGATGCCGACTACTAAGCGCACGAAGATGAACGTGCATGGATGATGTCTATCAGAATCAGCACCAAGAGGCACCAACTTGTGTAATATATCGCGATATCGTACATGTCCTTTTGTTCGTCTTCTTATGACCGTGGACCTTATGGATGACTTATCCTCGAAATTCCGCCGATCAACTTGCGGCCTGCGGTTGGGTCAGGAGATACTGAGACAATGATTTTCCAGTGTATCTTGTGTCGATCATGCCGGACGGACAATATGGCTGAATACCTTGTATCAACCAAATGTGGAGACTGTAGCATCTTCGGCGAGCCAATAGTTGAGGTGCTTGAGCTGGTTCCATAGGGAATGTGCCACCTAAGGGCCTCGGGTGATATCCACTTGGTTTACACTATCCATATGTTCCACGTCATCATTAATACCATTACAGGGGACCATTGTACCCTTAAGAATATAGGGACCCTGTTACGAGACTGGGGAATTACCTGAATCAACTTACGCTCGTGACGTGTCGCTCGTAGGAGGCTCCGCCATAAACAACTGTTTACCCAAGGCGCTAGGTTGTCCAGAAGTAGCCTGAGTTAGATTTTGTTCTAGACTGGCTTCCATAGAGGATTCAAGTAAATGGCACAAGGTGCCACTCTTGCGAGAGCCGACCTTGAAGGTCTATAGCACCAGCGATAGGTGAAATCTGCGATTGACGAGCTAGATCAGATCAACCTGTAATTCATCCTAGTGAGATAGCTGCTGTAGTAACGCGTCAACCCTACCCGAATGTCAGTGCTAGAGAATGGCGATCGTAGGGACATTGATAATGCGTTTGAGAAGATGCTCACCTGAATCATAAACCACCATACCCCGAGGATGCGACTACGAAACCAGATAGAGCGATAGAGCGAGGCATATTAACAACACCTCTTCACGAACCTACAAAATAGCTGGAGGAACGACTCAAATCAATCGTTGGCCAAAAAATTAACATCCCTTTTCGTTCTCAAAGTGAAAGATGTGCGTAAAGTTAAATGATAAATCAGGTAATGAAGGTTGGTCGAGCCACTGGATGTTAATACACATAAAACCGTTATGTCGTAGTGTGTGCAGGAGGAAGATAAACAGAATAACGTGCATAAACGAAGCAATGAAATTAAAATCATGCTTCTAGTTTTGATTTTTCCCTCAAAAGAGGGTGGAGGACCTGCTCATGTAGCGCTTTCCCGGCGGGCACCTGGTCACAACGGTTAGTTTACCCAACTCAAAGATATACTGGCCTCAGAAACGCACCATCGGGTACACGTGCTCCTCAGTTTCGACCAAGCACTCCATCAGAACGGGTTTCGAGCCGTTATACTCGAGGAACTCCTTCATTTTCGCAGGAAGATCGGCTGTAGACTCACACCGAATCGCATGCACGCCCATGGCACGAGCAAGCATAACGAAATCGGGGTTCGTCATCCGAGTGTGCGAATATCTGGAATCATAGAACAGATCTGGATTCTTCCTTAGACGCATCCAAAGATTGAAGGGAGGATCAACCAACCTTGCCATTGCAGAACCATGCCTTGGAACTCATTGTTAAGCACGAGGACTTTGACACCGATGTCGTACTGCGAGGCAGTGGCGAGCTCCATAGCTGTCATACTAAATGATGCGTCGCCGTCGATATCAACGACAGTTTTGTGAGGCGCAGCCACTTTGGCACCGATAGCAGAGGGAAGGCCAAAGCCCATAGTCTAAAAAATCAATTATACATCCGGCTTCGTTCAGAAAGTAGCAATAACTCACCCCAAGACCACCGGAAGTAACCATTGACCGAGGGGTCTTCCATCGGAAGTGTTGGGCCGCCCACATTTGATGTTGACCTACACCAGTAGTTATGATGACCTCGTCCTTCTTGTGGGCAGTCTGCCTGTCCAACTCCTCGATAACCTCCTGCGGCTTGCATCGTGCACCAGACTTTGACGGGACATATGTGAAGGGGTATTTTTGTTTCCACTCTTTGATGTCGGCAAACCACCTCGTGCGTGGTGACGAATGAATCAAGGGGACGAGTGCAGCCATGTTCGCTACGACGTCGCCGAGGACAGGGATAGAAGCATCGACAACCTTGTTGATGTTCTTCGGCAAGATCTCGAAGTGAATGATACCTCCACGGCCCTGCAAAGCAGCAGCTCTCGCAGCAGGTGCGAAAGTATCAACCTTGCCCGTTACACGGTCGTCGAATCGTGCGCCAAGAGCAATGATAACGTCTGCCTGTTGCATTGCCAAATTTGCGTAGGCAGATCCATGCATGCCGAGCATATGCAGGCTTCTCTCATTAGTCTCGTCAAAGGCACCGAGACCTTGCAGAGTGGTTGTTACAGGAATGTTGCCCTCCTTGGCTAACTGTGCAAGTAATTTAGGACCTAGAGATGACGAGAGAACGCCGTTGCCGGCATAAATGATGGGTCGTTGTGCTTGGTTAATGAGATTGGCAGCTTGCTGAATCAATCCCATGTCAATTGGGGAAGTGGTTGGGTATAAAGGATTCACAGGCAGGGTGTGTGAGCCTGGTGTAGTCGCTTTGTACGGCAGAGGAGTGCGAAGAATTCCAGCAGTGACATCCTTGGGCAAATCGACCAACACGGGACCTGGACGACCAGAAGTTGCGATTTTGAATGCCTCATTGATTCGTCTTGGCAGCTCTGACATGTCCTTCACCATTACGTTCCATTTTGTGCAGCTGCGTGAAATACCGATCATGTCGGCTTCCTGGAAAGCGTCGGAACCAATGGCTGAAGTTGCTACCTGACCACAGAAAACAACGAGAGGGACACCATCAGAGAGGGCGTCTTGCATCGGCGTAACGACGTTGGTTGCGCCTGGACCAGAAGTCACGAGGACGACACCAGGCTTGCCTGATACACGAGCATAACCTTCTGCCATGTGACCAGCTCCCTGCTCATGACGAGGGAGGACGAAGTCGAAGTGCTTGGAGTTGTAAATGGCATCGAACACGGGAAGAATAGCACCTCCAGGATATCCAAAAACATGTTTCACCCCGTGACGAAGCATCATCTCATGAAAGATCTGACCGCCTGACATGCCGACGAAAGAATGATCCAGTGGAGCATTGGTATGCGACCCCACCTTTGGAGGAAATAATGGACCATTGGTTCTCTGCGGCAGCTGCTGGAATGCAGGTGCTGGAGAGGGGGTCCTGGGAGTTCATACTATCAGACTCCATAAGATATGAAGGGACGCGAATAACACGCACGTGGGGACCGCAGTAGCATTTCGAGCTGACGTTCTACTGATGTTTCTCGCATGGTCTCTTACCCTAGCTTTCGCATCGATGATCGACGACGACGAGCGAGAACAGGTAAACGAGATCCTTGCAGGTGATTTTGGTGCGTTGCATTGGCGCAACTTTAGAGGGAGCGACATGATCGTCGTTGAACGCAGCGACGAGGCAGAAAGTAAAAGAAGAAAAGAAGATTTGAGAGAAAAGGCAACGTTTGTCTCGTTGTCTGAGACTTTTTAAGTGCTAAGAGGTATTTTGAATTTGCGTGCAGCGTGAATGAGTCAAATTTGTTCGTAACCTCAATCAGGAAAGTCCGGGGTAAACCGATGATCAATCATCGATTTGATCATGCTGCCAGCCGCCCGGGCCAGCGTCAGACCATGTCCGTAGACCGTTGGAGGCCACCTGGCCGCACACTACCGACTGAGACCTTGCCCTACTCCACATGAGGTTTACATAGGACATTCTTAAAAGTTGAGTGTTGTAAACTTGTTGAGTTCTTTCGTCTCTTTTTCTGTGTTACATGATGCAGGCCTGGACGCCCTAGACCGGCCCAAGGCTGACAAGAATTTACCTGTGGAGTTGGGGACAATGACGAATACGTTTCCAAACTCATCCTGAACCTAAGCTGGCAGGTTTCAACACTGATCGATGATCAATCAGTTGCACATCTGGTAGTAGTAGTGCCAGTGACTGACTGCATTTGAACTTCATTTGTGCCACGGGCGGACTCGGGCTGAGTGAACGCTGGCCCAGGAACGTTTGAGACTTTGGCAGGCGTTTGCAGTCTAAAAAGTTTGTCGACAGTCCTGAATATTGAATCCCGGTCACACTGAATTTCCCTTGCCACGGGCTAGCTACTGCGTCACAGCTTTATGATGTATACTATTTAGCTATTGCATAGTATAATGTATTCCCGGATTTCCGGGCGTGAATTCTTTCTCGTGTGACTGCCACTGGCGGACCGCCGCGGTAACGGTGGGATTCCGTCTTGTTCAAGTTCGTCATCAATATGTCTGTACTGGCAGCTCAGTTCGTGAGGCAGGGTAAAAAGGTGCACCCCGTGCGTCGTGTTGCAGCTGAACACATGCTTACTTTGAATCGAGATCGTTGCTATTGGCAGGAACTACTCTGAGCACATCAAGGAGCTCAACAACACCGGGACGAAAGAGCCATTCTTCTTTCTCAAGCCTACGACGAGCTACCTCCCTACTGGCGGCAATGTTGAAATACCGCGCGGCGTAGTGGCACATCATGAAGGTCGGCTTCAATTTCAATAACATACTCTTACATGATTCATAAATTATATGTGTAGTCGAACTTGGCCTTGTCATCGGGAAAGGCGGTAGGGACATTTCCCAGGATGACGCCGAGTCGCACATTGCGGGCTATGGTGAGCGGAAAGTTTAACGAACTGTCTTAAATGCTCATTAGATTGCAAAGCTTTGGCTGTTGACATGACTGCACGAAACATGCAGGACGAGGTGAAGAAGAAGGGTCTACCTTGGTCGGCGGTGAAGGGTTTCGATACGTTCACTCCCATTGGGTGCGTCATGCAATCACACCATGCCTATCTATCTTGAACGTGTTGTCAGGTCTTTCATCCCAAAGTCGTCCATCTCAGATGCCCATAACCTCAGTCTCTCCCTAAAGGTTCGTCTCACTTAGTCGTTAGGTGAAAATATGATGCGACTCTTTTGCGTACTAGATCAATGGTGCGATCAAGCAGAATGGTACGACTGGGGACATGATTTTCCGCATCCCCCGACTTATTGAACACGTCTCCTCAATCATGACCTTGGAGGTGCGTCAGGATCATCGTATTCGCAGGTCTTGATTTGCTCACCGAAATGCTTAGGAGGGCGATCTCATCCTAACCGGAACTCCTTCCGGGGTTGGCCCTCTTAATCCAGGCGACAGTGTTGAATGTGCTCTTGCTGACTCAACCGGGAAAGTACTTGACGAGGTGAAATTCACAGCAGTGTCGAGGGATGCAGGGTATCAATTCAAACCGTAACTCCACATTAACATACCCCTCCAAGTTTCCACATGACATATATACCGTGATATTAACAACATAGAACATGGTCTAGGATAAATATGCACGCCACGAATATCAACATACCACTTTCAACTCCAGTCTTTATTTTTATCCGACTCCTCCAGTCGTCCATTTAAATCATCCAACGACATTGGATGCATTCCATTCGAACTCTTTCCAGAATTTCCGAACTCGTCCCCTTCTGATTCCGAACCACTCGCCAAAGTCCAACTCCCAGCAGTGGGAGTGAGCTCACCGTCGTGAACGTTGTCGTCTGAGCTCTGGAATTCTCCAAAGTCAAAGGAGTCATCAGACGAGAAAGACGCTGAAAATGAGGATTCAAAGTTGAACTGATCTGAAGGGGCCGCCGCCGAATCAGAAAATGGGCCGAAACCATCATCCTGGAATGATTCAGTAAATAGAGCTCAACTACGAGAGTGAAACGACCCACATCGTCATATTTTACCCCAAAAGGATCATCAGCCAGCGCCTCCCTCAAAGCACCACTGGGACCAGGATTAAATGCATCCTGGGCAACCGAATTAGTCCAGGGACATAGTATATAGTGGGCAAGTACCTACGTCAAAACCACTTGAAGGAGCTTCTTGTCGATTTCCGTTATTTCTCCGAGAAAGTGGGGGTCTGCCCAAATCGAATGTTGACTGAGCTAGCCACCCACCGTCATCATCTTCGTCGTCATCCGAAGTATCAGATGACGAGTTAAAACGCTCCCCTGAGTGCATCTCTTCAGCCAAGTAGCGAGCAAACTAGGCAAAAATGAGCGAGTTCTCTCTCTGTCCACTAATGCGGAAGGGCGTACTTGTGGAGGTCCAGAGCTTTGGTCATTATCGTCGTCCATCGGTGCAGGGCCGAAGTCAGCGGTTGATGCTCTTACTGCTCTCGTGCCCACGGATCTCTTAAATTCCCCAGTTGTTCCAGGTCCAGCGTTCCCGCCTGAATTCAGCGATGCACCGTCCTCCTCGTCGACCGTCCATCTACCACCAGCACGCGGAGCTGCAGTGACAGCAGGCTTTCCTCCTCCAAGGAGGCTGGTATCTCGCTCCTTGGTCTCATTGAAGCGGCCCGTCACGTACTCCTGCCAAGCAGGTTGAGGTGCATACTGCTCGATAATCATCCGGAGATTAGGTGGATAGTGCTCAAGAGCTCCAATAACGTCCTCTGCCACTTGCGTGAGATGGCCCATGTAACCCAGTCGAACACCCTTTGGCTTTGAGCTGGAAGGATCTGAGTACTAAACAAATACAAGTGTGAGAATCATACCTTTCTGCATCATTTCGTCTTTGACCGTCCACGATGCGTTGCATGATGCGTGCATCCCGGAAGAGGGAGAGTGCCAATTCTCTGTTCATTCCTCCCTCAGTCCTGCCTGTGAGAATTTGATGGATGAAGTCATAGACAGTGTTGTGCAGGAAGTTATTCCAAGGGTATTCGAAGAAGAGGTCCTAAACGGAAGTATGAGTACAGCAACGCTATAAACTGACAGGAGCCTCACCAGTAGAGTGCTCATGACATTGGCCTCCAAGAAGCGTTTTTTTGTCGTCTCCCCTATCGAGAGACTGGGCGTTGTGTCAGTGCTGAAAGTCCTCCTAGAGCTTTTGCGGGAGTGTATAGAGGAAGATTTCGCGGTCGAGCCATCACTACTACTAGACGTGCTGGAGCTTCTTTGTATAGCGCCTTGAGCTGCAATCTCGGTAGGTGGAAATGACTCTGCATTTGACGAGGAAGAGGTGACTATTGGAGGTTGTTGTGGTGAGACATCTTCTGATGATGAATGTTGCACCTTCGGAGAGTCGTCCATCATGATCTCCTCCAGGGCGTCGCCATCCGAGCTACCAGGTTCTTCGTCGCTCATGTCTTCATCTGAGTCTAACAGCGAAGACTCCCGTGATCGGTTGGTGACAGGCAACTCCAGTGCGGGTTCAATTTCGTCATGGTTGTCATCCATCGCGTCCGGATCCCTTTCGTCTCCAGAACCTATGGCAATTACACGAGCAAGAGTCTCCAAAGATGCTAGCCCGCCTTGTAACCGACCTTGCTTGTCATAGAGATCGTTGTACTCCGCGGGACGGTTCAAGATAGCCATGTTGGAGCAGTGCAGAAGTTCGGCGTACAACTCGCATATCCGAAATCGTTCGAAAGTGAGCGGCGTGATCACGCCTACCGTCGTGGATATAGAGCCTTGCTGTGGGTGTTGTTTAGGGAAAGAGCTCTAGGGAGAACTAAGCAGACTCACCAAAGATCGTGGATGACGGAGATATTTCTCGAACGTCGCGAGCCGCTCGCCCATGACCTCCAGCAGGGGGCCCAGGTGAACCACACCCATCCTATCCGACATCTCCTTCATGGACTCCTCAAGCTTTGCACGCCCATTTTCCGAACCTGCCAGCTGTTGTTGAATATGAATCAGCCGATTTCGCAGCGTATGGAAGAGATATGGTTCGAAATAATCCGAGTTGTTCTTCCGGATAAGTTCAATGACCACGGATATCGAGTGGATGACAGAGGACACAGATGATTCTAGATTCGGGAGCTCGTTACAGTGATCAGTAGAATCATCATCATGCTGGGACTCGACTTCGGCTAATGAGCTGAAATCGCCTAATATGTAGTCGGTCAATGTTGAAACACTCTCGGGGCGCGCTAGTTCCCTGGAAAAGAGATTGGAGGCAACGCCGTTTTGTAGACCATCTGTGAGTCCTGGACCAGGTGACGCGGTAGCCATGGAAAGTATACCCTTGATCAGTTCTGAAACCACTGTATGCATGTCGCTGGTGTATGCCGGGGAGAGCAACTCCACTAATCTGCCCATGAGGTTCTCCGACGAAAGCCACTGCATTGCGATACTGGGTAAGCTGCCACGCAGAATGCTGCATATGAGAGCATACTTCAAGAACACCTGCACCACCTGGGACTTCATCCAGCTGAATGATGCGGATAATAAGGTCCACTATTGATGGCGTCTCGACGTGTTGCAAGAGGCGTTCCACGACCGCGGGTTGGGATTGGATGTAGGCGAGCATCTGAGCACATTGCTCTAGGTTCGTTAGAGGACGACGGTGAAAAGATAGGCATTCACCTCCGCCGGCTTCTTGGTGAGGAAGACAGCATTAATCTTGGCGAAGTGAGAAGCCATAACCATCTCCGTCTTCATCTCTTCAGGAGATTTGTCGAGAACGGTCTCCCAGAACGGGGTCAGCAGCTCAGCCGACGAATTGACACAGGTTTCCACTATCGACCATATTTCACTGCAGAGAACCTCTGTAGCGATATATGGATATCTGGGGTTGGTTATTGGAGCTGTCCATGAGGCAGAACACCGGAGATAAGGCTTACTTGAACCGTCTGCTTTCCTCCTCGCCTTCAATTTCACCTGTCACATAGCCCAAAAGTCTTTTCAGGACGTCTACGCGCTGGAAGTAGTCGATGAGTCGCGTGTTCTGCGATTTGCATTCCTGTAGTAGATCGTCCTCGTCTAGAATTGCTTCTAGTGAAACGTCTTCTTTGTCCAGTAGACTGTCGATCGAGGATGTGTTGTGGAATCCGAATCTGTTCAAGAAAGTTCATACAGTTAAAACCACGAAATTTGTGAGGGAACTACCTCCAGAACATGGAAGCAGTCGGCCGTACGTGGCAACGATGTTGTTAAATTTGAAGAACAGAGATGAGGTCGTATGCTTTCGGCCTTCGGG
>PVXU01002608.1:0-12378 GCA_002994865.1 Rhizopogon parksii | reverse complement strand
GGAGGGGCTCGAGTACATAATCGATCCCCCCCACTGTGCGGGGGTAATCACTACGAGTAGGCAAGCCCGGGTATGATACTTCAAGCTTTAAGCTTCAAGTTCGATGAATCGAAGGGTCTTCCTTTAGCCTTTCCCTGGACCTGTGCAGAACCTACCAGAATTCAAAATCCGGGGTAGAAAGCTGGTAAATGGGGTGGTGTCCTTTCCGCGGTGTCGAGTCACTGCCCCTTATCGATTGATCAATGCTACGTGATCCGATTCAAGGGCTGCATTCAAACCAACAGTACATAACCACCCCAACGAATAACCAGCCCCCTTGACGATTGCGGAACATCGACTGTCGATAGTATCTGGGCTACATGGCCCGTGCAACCTGCAGATCCGGGTCAGCAGCGAGTTGCGCTCAGGCTATTTGGGCTAGATGGTATAGGAGTAGCAGTCACAGAGGGGACAATTGCAAGACCAAACCGATCATCACGGGTACCGAGCACCGGATTCCGCGGGACCGTGTCCTACCGCGTCGGGCACTAAACAGTAGTACATTCCAGATGAGACCAAGAACGTATGAAACTTTGCTTGTGACGTGAACACGGGATGTCACACCCACGTGTTGTCGAAGCCCTTCGCCGTCACGCACTTAATACTTCTAAGTTCTCACTGGACAAAAGCAGCAATGATGAGCACTTGGTATGTCGGATCCACACGATCAAGTAAATCATCTCCCCCGCATAGTCAAGAGTTCTGTGAAATCCGCTGTCTCGAGGCAGGAGCCCCGCGACAGAGCAAGGACTGCTGCTATCAAAACCGCCAATGATGGTGCAAGGCTCGACCATCCTCACAGAGCAAAAGCTGCTATAAGGACTTCCATTGGTGGCGCGGTGCCCGATAGCCCTACTAGAGCAAAAGCTACTCCCATTGGTGGTACAGCACCCAACCATCGTGCTTCCGACCATTCTCACAGAGCAAAAGCTGCTATAAAACCTCCCATAGGTGGCGCAAACAATGTTAATAGAGTAAAAATTGCAGCTAAAGCCCCCATCGGGGGTGACCCTCGTCCTGGAGACCAAGAGTTGAACGAGAGACCAGTCGGTGGAGATCAACCGCGGATTGGTAAGTAGCATAGGTTGGTTGATGATGAGTAACGGCTTCAATGCTCTCCTCAGATCATGCTGCAAAGTCTGCGAGCCGTGAATCTCATGTCCCGTCCAGGGGTCCAAGGAAAGTCACTTTCAATGTCGCAGACTTCCCACTTCCCTTGGAGCGGCGTCCTATTGCCCGTAATAGAGGGCAGAACGCTGGACGGCCGAATCCAGGTTTTGCTTCATCCGGGGCTCGTGAGAGCAGAGTGTCATTTCCGTCTAAATCAGCTTCGTTCTTTCCCGAGAGACCTTCTCGAGCCAATGCAGGAGGTCGGTCTACGGCAGATGGTACGTAGAATAAGCACATCGCCAATAACCTTGCACCTAACGTCGGCTAGTTCAACGCAGAGGTCGCGGTGCACAGTCAGCCAATGTCGCATGTGAGTATATAAGAACTGGAAGCAATTTTATCCTCATGTTCTTCAGTTGACCAGCACCGTCGCACGGCCACTAAGGCGCGTCAAATACACTCTCATAGACATGCAGAGTCACCGTCTGGAAAATACGCCAGGAAATTTGAGGGTGCAAGCAGTAGACCTTCACTGGTGCCTCGTATGACCAGCGCAAGCAGGGATGACGGCCAGGACAACCTTGTCGACAGCTCGAGTGAACATGGTGGTGGCAGTGGGTTCTACGTTAATGCTGGCATGACGCTGGCCAGCTTGAGAAGCGATGAATCCTCAGACAGTGACTCCGTTGCGGTTGTCACGTGAGTCTTGCCTGGCGGCAAACCGGATCATTTCTGACTACAGCAATCTTGTAGAGATACTAGGGTCAAGTTGAAAGCGGCCGCGAAAGCAGCCAGGAAATTTCAATTTGGGCGTAAATCAAAACAGGTCCCGCCCGGGAGACAACCTTCGGTCACCGGCTCGAGCACTCACTCCAGTGAACAGTCTGGCGATGAGGGACCCTCTGAACCGGTGGCTGCACGCGAAGATAGCGAAGAGTTAGAGTATGTGGACCTTGGCATTCCTCCTGCAAACGAAGCTCGTGAGCAAGCTTCCTCGCCTTCTGAGCCAGACGTCGCAGAAGGGGATGAAGCACCACCTGAAATGCCCTCAGATGCTCTCATCGAGGCCTTGGAAGATATTTCACTAGTGACCATCCGACTGGCAACTTTACACCGTCTTCCATTCATGCTACGCAATCTTCGCCAAGGATTTCTCAGTCGATGCAAGTTTCTTGGAATTGATACCTCTCGCAGTCTTCCACCTCCTGAACTCATTACAGTTGAATATAGCTGCGCAGTGCGAGTCGCTGAGGACAGATCTCCAGAACGACAAGTAACTCGGACGACAATGAGAGATTGGAAATGTCCCCTTTGCGAACTTCACGGTACATTTCTCTCGCGGAAAATTCTCAGCGCCCACCTCCGATGGGATCATTCAAATGTCGGTTTCGCGTGGACCATGGTACGTTTATAAAGGCAGCGGAGAGCTGTTCTGGGATTGAGAGATGTTACAGGTTGACTATACCCTGACGTTACGGCTTCCATTACCAGGACTTGTTCCATTGTAAGGTTTCTCCCCACTCATCTGATAATTACCTGCCTGAGAAAGTTGCCTCATAGACCCTCTCATTCGCGCCCGTTATTGACGCCTACAGCAAGGACTGTCTCGACAGAAATATCTGACTTCTCTTCCAACAAGATTTTCAGTGACAGAAATATAACTCCAGCGACCACCCAGCCTACATCTCGATATACCTCTGTATCATCTCAATCTTTCCGTGACACATGTTTACTTGACATCAAACCAAAGTACTATATGCCGATACCTCCCCGCACTGACTCAGTGGTATCAACAAATATGCGCAGCACTTCTGTATCGTCTCGAGCGATATCGCGCGCATCGTCCATTCGCACTTCTGGAAACCCGACACCGCCTCCCCAATCAGATCCTCTAGGGCCGGCAGCGCAGTATCCTTACCTGCCAGAGTCCCATTCCGATGGCGTCTATTCGTGCCGTCTGGGCGGTCCCCGCCTCTACGACCTCTTAAACTCTATGTCACTCGAGCCATTCGGTGTCCTCGGATGGGTTATCCTTGATCGGGAAGAAGAATTTTTTGAAACAGACGACGTGAGAGATGAAGACAAGGTCATGCAAGCGCTTTGGTACCGCTGGACATTTCTGAATCGGTGCGTTTTGTTTAACTCGACGCCCACATTCCTCCAACATTCAATTCACTGTTGTGGCAGGAACAAATTCGTCGCGAATTTCTTCAATGGAACAAAGTCGTTCATCAAAGATAATTGGCGAATGATACATCAAGCTGCTGGGTTGGGTGCTTTGAGGACGTGGCTACTCGTACGTGTTCGGACGGATGAACGTGTCGCGTGCCTGACAGGGGTTTTGATAGCTTCTTAATATCCACAACTTTTTGGTGACTCCGGAAGTCGTGACGCTCTTGCGCTTCTATCGAGGTTTAACGGATATGCGACATTGGTACGGTGATAAGGATGCAGGTCAGAATGCGGTGGCCCCTGTGTAGTATACTGGGTACGCCAATAGAACCAAGGATCTAGGAAATGTACTCAGTGAATCACAGATATACGACAAAGTTTCAGCTGGTTGTATCAGTACTTCGAGTATTTTGCTTAGCGTTGTCAGATTTTCAAACCCAACGGGTAATGTTTGAGGCTCGGACTTGCCGGGCGGTTCACCAACGCTTCATTAAGGACAACTGAAAATGTGCATTGCGCAGATGCAGAGGCATGGAATTACAGAGACTTCAACAAGCGATAGTAGAAACACAACTGATTTGTGCTACATCCATTTAACAGAGAACTCGAATTCAAGAGCCACCGACATGTTGGCCATCTTAGTGCGATAAGCGTCAATGAGATTGCCATAAACTGAGAGACTTACTGTTAACATGAATGCAAGCACCCGTCATAGAGTTCGAGTCCGGGCTCGCCAGGAACACGAATGAAGGTCCCAACTCCGCGGGCTGGGCAGCACGACCATGCAACGGCATACCAACACTAAAACCTTCCATTTCCTCCGCGGAGCGAGAGGCAGGCTGTAATGAGGTGATGACAGGGCCTGGCGCGACGCCATTGACGCGGATGCCAGAAGGAGCCAACTGCTTTGCAAGTGAGCGAGTAAAGCTCATGATAGCGCCCTTTGTAGAAGAATAGTCCACTGTTGAATTGCATAAGCTAACAATTACAAGAGTAAAAGCAGGAAGACGCACCAAGATTGGGCGACCCAGCATAGGCTACTACCGAAGTAGTGTTGATGATGGCGGACCCACGTTTCATATAAGGAACGGCGAACTTGGTAATCGCAATCATTTGCAGAATGTTCGATTCAAAAGTACTGCGAACATTCGCAAGATCAATCTCTTGAATCTTCTGCGTGATACTGAGGAACGTTATTCAGTCACTTATACAGGCAAGTCTGGGAACATGCTCACATCTGCTTCGAGGCATTGTTCACCAAGATATTCAACGCCCCAAACCTATTCAAGTGGGATTGCACGAGTCTTTGGCACTCCGACTCATGCTGTAAGTCGAGTGCGACGACATTGACGTCACAGCCTTCCTTCGCGATGGCGGCTTTTGCATCCTCCGCCTCCTGAGGAAGGTGGGAGAAGGTGAGTCCCTTGAGACCTTCACGAGCGAACATGATAGCAGCCGCACGCCCTATGCCACTGTCCGCACCAGTGACCAACGCATACTTTCCCTTTAGCCTGTTATGCACGAGAATCAGACCTCCGGATCGGCAAAGACTTAGTATGGTCATCCTTACTTTCCACTCCCGACATATTCTTGAAGGTGAGGCTTGCCCTCGTTGTCCCAGTATTCCTGGGCTGTGTACTCGATACCAGCTAGTGACGAGATGAATAAGCTACCAGTAGCAGATGTGACGACATACGAACAATGTTCTTATCCAGACCTGGAAGATCCTGTGTCTGCTTTGCGGGTACGGCAACTTTGTAGGCAGTTACAATATCTTTGGCGGACATGATGACGGTGGTTCAAAGCCGTTTAGGAGTAGAATAAGGACATGACTATATAGTCCGGCATGTTTGAACTTTGGAAATACGGTGCACAACGACGACATAGGTGACGTTGAGGAGCTGTTGAGGAGCTGACAAGGAATACGTTGGTTTTATGCTTGAAAAGGAAAGTGGCATTGGCCGCTTCGGACTCCGGAGGCTACTAGCCGTAACTAGCGCTCATTTTGCAAATGGCATGCCATCAAGTGTGTTCTACTTCTTCCACGGTACAAATGCTAGAGCGAGACCACTGTCTGAGAGGATGTTCCCCTTATCATATCTCTGTGTTATCACTGTATGAGAATCCGTTTGTGGAAGCTTATCTTTCACATCGATATACTATGATCGGCAAGTCGAAATCCAATTTTAATCCCTGGGGCTGGAGAGTATTTCATGCGTGAAGAAAAAGGGGCATATCCTTGTGTTCAGTAGCTCTCTTACTCGTTCCAACTGTCGAAGAATTCGGCCCAAAGTACTTTCTGTGGAGTAAGTCTGCTCTCGTCCTGAAATGAGAGTTCAATAATGAAAGGGGGGGTGACTTTGCAGAAATGAGGCGACCTTCCAAAAAAAGGAAGCGCGATATTGCTGGGACTCCATCTGTGACGTCTATGCCACCTTGCTCGAATTTTCAAAGAGAGAAATTGCTTCAAGAGGAACGCGATCTTCGCACCCAGATTCGGATACAGATTGTTGTGATCCATTCAAGGCTGAACGACCTCGCCCCTAGTGTCGCCTTACCAACAGAAGTACTGATGCTAATCTTCCGCATGCTTAGCCCCGGCAGCGGCCCATTCTCTAGATACAACAGTGTGTACGTGTGCGTGCCCATCATAGCAGTCAGCCATGTATGTCACCGGTGGCGTGCCATCACCCTCGCTTATCCTGCTTTGTGGACACATGTTCCCCCCTTGCTGCTTGGCCATGGGTGGACAAGGGAGATGCTGAGCAGAACTCAGGGAGCTCCCTTGACTCTTGACATGCAAGTCGGGTCTCATAGCCGTAGCACTGATGCCGGCCTCAAGTTGGCATTGAAGCAACTACATCAAATTCGCACACTCATCATCCCCTGCAGCAGCAGCCAGTATGGCCTACAAGACGTCTCTAGTCCTGCTCCTCTTTTGGAATCAATTTCGTTCAACAATCTTACTGATATACACACTTTACATTTATTTCAGTATCATGATATAATCAGATTCGAAACCCCAGCATTACGCAAACTCGTCTTGGGTAATAGTGTAACGCTTGACCGCACAAATGCAACGATCATCAAAGACCTCACACACCTAGACATCGGAAACACCGACATGCCACGTCTTTACAGAACCATCAATGTTCTCCAAGCATTATTATCACTGAAATCTCTTGCACTGAACATTAGGGCATCCTCTGCTGCAGTTTCCTTCACCATCATAACCCTGCCCTCTTTAACGAGTATCATGCTCAAGGGGACCGCATCGGACTGCTCTAAACTGCTCCGGCAGGTAAAAGCCCCCTCCGTTAAGGCGTGCACACTCGTTTGCACGTCGCGCGACAAAGAGGAGCTTCCTGACCTTCGGGCGGCTGTCTCCGCACTGTTCGCACAAAATAAGGAGATAAGTGCGCTCCTGCAACGACCACACCAGTTATTCGTTGACATGGGAGAATTAACCTCACGAAAAATGACCGTACGGATGGCCGAAACAGAGTACTCCGGAGGCATCGAAGCATTTTGTCAGCCCAACAATGTCACCTGGAACCCGAATTGGCATATGGGGTTCATCTACACGACGTCAGAGTATGGCTCAATCGCACCTAACGAGATAGCATCCGTCTGCAAGGTTCTCTGCCTTGACGGCGTGACGGATGCTACCTTGCAAAGGATATCTGGTCCAGGAGTTTCGTTATTCTGCAAAGATCTCATTGGGAGGATGCCTGCGCTGCGCTCCCTGACAGTTTATCGCACATTCGCATCGGCGATCTTCAAAGCAATTCAGCCCAGCAAAAGCTTCCGACTTGATGGGTTGTCGCAACTGTGTTTCGCGGAGCTAGTCTTCAAACAGCACCGCTCGCGGTTTGGTCGAAACCAGGATATCACTGAATTGAAAAGGGTGTTCCGAACAAGGGACAAAATGGGTTTAAAACTACCGAGATTGAAGCTGATACAGTGCAGCTCGCCCGGGGGAAATTTAGACAGCCTGCGGAGTGCTATCATTCGCATGGGAGCCAATTACACCGAGATGGGTGGATAAACCACTTGTCAGTGTTGATTCAGAATGGCGCACTAGGGAGAGTGGGGTGCCATTGTTATGGTGAGCTGTCGGCGATGCAAAGTATTAATAGATGTTGAAAGTGAACAGAATGAGAAGCTGTAGGATAGCCAGTCATCGAAGATAGTACAGTCATGCACGGAGGAGGGCAAAGAAATCATGATGGCATGCTTTAGTAGACAGTAGAAGCGCCAAATTAAAGGCGAATCGCGAGATGTGAGAGCGGGACGTTGCAGAGCCCCGGACCATAACCGCGAAACGAACATCAAGCACGACCTTTCGCGTTTCACGGGTGTTGGATTGGCGGCGAATGAAGGATTTCGACTCACCCATTCAACAGTTCTACAGAACATTTCGCCAGTCTAGCATACTGTGGGCTACCTAATACATTCTCTCTTGCACGTGTATGAACATACGACCGCGTTGGATTCTGAGGAAGTTTGGCCATGGGGTACGTAATACGCGCGTCGTCGTATTTACGTCCGAAAAGGAAATTTGCGTTCATTGAAGGAACTCTCAAAATTTGACTCATCGCATTCAAGTTACCTCGTTGTTCTCTGAGGGAACCTTCCACTCCTTACTACTGTTATTCACTGATGGTACCGGTAGTAGGTTCCACCGCGTATCCCCTGCCTTAGCTTTTCAAAGAAGCATATTACATAATAGGACTTCTACACTGGAACGTTATCATGATAAGTTCAACTTGAACGCGTATTGAATTGCATCTCCCCCGTCAGGGGGAACGCCTCCCAGAAGCAAAAGGGGTCATATCGCCTTTCTTGCCTTTCGCTTTCCAGCGTTCGAAGAATTCGGCCCAAAGTACAGTTTTTAGAGCAGTGAGTCTGTTCTTGTTCTGGTAGAAGTTCAATAAATCATAATATTCGGTTTAGCATAAATGCGGCGACCCTCTAAAAGACAGCAGAATAATGTTGGGGCATCTGCCACGTCTCCTTAATCATGCTCGAAATTTGGAAGAGAGAAATTGCTCGAAGAGGACCGCGCTCTTTGCGCAGAACTTCTTCAAGTTATGGTTCAGACAAAACTTGCTGTTGTCCATTCAAAGCCCAACGAGCTCGCTCCTAGTGCCTCCTTACCAACGGATGTACTGGTGCTAATATTTCGCATACTTAGCCTCCCATCCGCCCCATATGAAAATGTTTACCTGTGTATGCCCACCATAGCTATCAGCCACGTGTGCCACCGATGGCGTGCCATGTCCCTCGCTTGTTCCGGCCTATGGACCTATGTTTCCCCCTTGCTGCTCGGCTATGACTGGACAAGGGAAATGCTGACAAGATCTAAGGGAGCTCCCTTGACTCTCGACATTCAACTCAAGTATCATCAACGTAGCACTGATGCCAGCCTCAAACTGGCAATGAAGCATTTAGATCAAACCCGCACACTCATCGTCACCTGCGACGGGCAGTCTGGCCTCGAATATGCTTCCGGTCCTGCTCCTATCCTGGAATCCATTACGTTCACTGGTACTTCGTACCAATACCAACCACTTCCGTATCATACTCTAGTCAAATTCGAAACCCCAGCATTACGCAAACTCGTCCCGGGTAGTTGTGTAAGGCTTCATAGCACAAACTCGGCCATGATCAAAGACATCACACACCTAGATATCATAGGCACCGACATGAAATATGCTTTCAGAACCATCAGTCTTTTCCAGGGATCGTCGTCCTTGAAATCACTTGTACTGGGAATTCAGCATTCTCCTGCTGCATCTGCCTCGCCCATCACAATGCCACCCTCCTTGTCGAGTATCAGGCTTCAGGGGAGTCCACCAGACTGCTCTGCACTACTTCAGAAGATAACAGCCCCCTCCGCGAAGGAGTTCATACTCACTTGCACCGAGCGCATGAATACCGACTTCGATCGCACGAAAGCCGATTTCAAGCTTCCTGTTCTTCTCGCCGGTGTCTCAGCACTGCGCCTACAAAATAAGCCAGAGATGAGTCTCCTGCTCCGACCGCACCAGCTCTTTATCAGTATGGGAGAAGACATGCGCTCGTTTTCAATAGTCATACATATGGCCGAAACGGTGCACTCCCAGGACACAACATCATCCAACAGTATTCGCTGCCAGAACCAGAATTTGTGCATAGACTTTACCTACAAGAGAGAGGGAAACGCGATCACACTCACAAAGCCAGCATCCGTCTGCAAGGCACTTTGTCTTGACAGCGTGACGGATGTCACCTTGCAAAGAATATCCGGTTCAGGAATTTCGGCATTCTGTAAAGCGCTCATAGAGAAGATGCCTGCACTACGTTCCCTGACCGTTCGCTGCTCATCCACTTGGGTAATCATAAAAGCGATTCAGCCCAGTAACAGTTTTCAACTTGAAGAGTTGTCAAAACTGTGTTTCGAAAGGCTGGACTTCAAGGATCAAAGCAAGCAGACTGGTCGGGACCAGGATATCATTGCGTTGATAAAGGCGTTCCGGAAAAGGGTCGAAATGGGCTTACATCTACCGTCATTGAGGCTGACAGAGTGCACCAGCTCAGTCACGAATGGTTTACACGACCTGAAGAATGCTGTCATGGACATGGGCATTAATTACACCGAGATAGGTGACACCGATCCAGAAACTCCTGTGGAGGTGGAATGCCAGCGCGGCTAGAATGTTGCGGTGAGCTCGTCGGCGTGAATAGAAGCAGCATCGCTATGATGAACGAGATAGCGTAGGATAACAAATGCAGATTACTATAAATGGCGCCGCAGAAATGCGTCCTTTCTTTGGCCCAGAGATTCGTTTTGAGGGTCTCAATGACTCAAACATGACTAGGACCTATGCAATGCCGACACAGGAGAAACAAATGTAGAAACATTGACGGCATATCAAACAGATGGCATACTCAAGCAACAGATGTATCGTTCTGCTTACCTCCTTCCTGGTAGACTGGCAGGCCTCAGACTGCGCTGATTGTGGCGACAATCATGCGGGAGGATAAGTCATAACTGAGTTGGGGGCCCGGGTCTGACGGCCTGGATTTGGAAGATTAGTCTAACTTGGAAACCCAGCTCTTGTCAATGCAATCTATGGTGCACATCACTTAGTCACCACCAACTTTGTGTATGGTCAGAAAACCATTGAAGTCTATAATATATTCTCTGGAGACCGTCGCACGAATAGACAAATACAAGATGCAAGAAAATCTGTTCATACACTACTCCGAAGGCGGTCTTTAGATCGAGAAAGGCAATGACCTCTTTTCGCCAATGAATCCATCCCCACCCAACCCGAAGCCTTGGTTCCACCCCTTCGACTCTCTCTCAGACTTCACCTTAAAGAACATACTCCCATCGAGGAGCATACGGACGTCCTCCTTGTGCAATAGCCCATCCTTCTGTAGGAGCAGAAACGCTGCAGACCACTCCAAGAACGATGCGATCCAGCCGAACGGGTCCATCGCAACACGGTTCCCGCGCATGAAGTTCCACAACTGGCGGTAAGTCATTGTATCCCTTAGCCTCTCGGCGGGAGAAGCTGAGCCGTTGGGCACTGATGTGTACTGATCTTGGAATAAGTATCAGTTGCGCATTGCACGACCCCACACTTACCTTGGCCCACATATCTTCAAACTTGCTAGGGATGAAACGCCCCTCTGTATCGAAGATGCCGGAGTCAGAGCCATGTTTGTCCTTGTGGATAGACGCGAGGTAGATGCGGAAAAAGGGGTCAGGGATCCAAGACAGCGCCAACCTGTGGATCGAGCAAATCGACGTTAGTTCGACTTCAAGTGAGCACGAAGATAATGGAAATTATTACCGACTAGGTAGGGAGAGCGCGGCGTGTATTACAATCACAGCAAGGAACGAGAAGATGAAATTGAACCCCAGGTCACGGAACCCAACCCAGGTATCATAGGGCCAGATCACGCCGTCCTGATCTCTATCCCAGTAGATACAGTGCTGCTGCATTACCGACTTCAGCGGGATGTACTGTCAGTGTGTGACAAATCCCATGGACAATATCGACTCACATAGTCCGGATACTTCTGTGCGAACGAGGGCGTACCCTGGGGCTGCTCTACTGAAGGCGCAACCGAGGCACGCGCAACATAAGGCCGAACGATCTTTTCGTCGGTGTCGAGGCGATAGGGGCGCTCCTGTGTGGGAGGTGCGAACGGCGCATAGAGTGCATGTTTGATATTCTGCTTGGGCATAGTGAAGCTGGATGGGCTGTGAGACTGGGATGGTAGTCTTTAAACGAAGATGTGGGCGTGGTGAAGCAGGCGGCGAAGATATCGATTCCAACCAAATTTCCAACTTGTCAAAGGGATGGTCAACAGTGACATCATCGAAATTCAAATCAGTCTCTCTGTAACAACACAACTATGGTCAGGCCGAGATGGTCCGTATCAAATTCTGCAAAACCAATTAATGCGTTGAGCATGAACGTAAATCATAATGATGTATGTACAGAGTCCATTAAGAAAGCACTTAGGTGTTACTTTCCTCCATCCTCATTCTCGATCACTGCTTGAGCTCTCATGCTTCGCTTTGCTGCTCTTAGCAATCCTTTTGGCGCGTGCGAATATGCCGACCTCCTTATCTCGAATAAAGTTCACAATCACCATCGGCCAGCTAGGATGTGAGGGGAGGACGTCATAGAACTCTGGTGCTACTGCTCGCAAGGCGGGAAGACGTGTCCATGGCACGGAGGGGAAGTCATGATGCTCGTTGTGGTAGCCAACCTACGCAATATTGTCAGAGGAGGAGATAAACATTGCAGAACACTTACATTGTAAGCCAGGATGTTTAGGGGGCCGTAATAGCTGTATGTCTCCTGGTTAAGGCCATCCCATACATAATGCTCAGCGATGAAGTGACCCGCGCATGGATGCAGACTTCCGGCGAAGAAGCTCGAGAAGAGCAGGTATAGCAAGGGGCGCACGCCGAAGGTGCGCACCAAGATATAATCGAAGATGAGCTGCGTAACCAAATTGTACAGATGCCATCGAGTAAGCGTCTGCATT
>PVXU01002543.1:0-14461 GCA_002994865.1 Rhizopogon parksii | reverse complement strand
AGCATTCATGTTACCAAGTCGCAGTCAAACCAGGCGAAACTCGTGTCGATTTGTGTCGAAATACCAGAATTTCCCAACTTGATCCAATTCGCAGCACTACGATGATGTCAACACAGTGCAAACATCCGATTCCATGCGCTATTCATAGACTTCGTCTCAAAACTCTTTGCTTTACTTTTCGAGCACAAAAATGATACTTCAAAGGTGACACCACCAACTGCCGGTGAGAACTATTAATATGCGAAGCATAGACTACAGACTCCAGTCATGTATGTGTCGTAAAACGAGTGGGATTATTTCATAGACCTAGAACCCTCCCCGCGATTGCCCATGTTCGCACACAAAATGCTGGGTACGCAGCTCGATAGCGAAGCATCATCCACCCAGCGATAAAGGCGTTCGTCAGCGATATCTACTTCCATTCTTGAGTTAGACTCGGAGTCGATAGAGACTTCTGCCGGTACGACCTTGGAGTCGGAAAGCCCCGCGGAACATACGTCGAAGTCGTCCTCAGGTTCCAATTCATCAAGGTCTATGTCAGTCAACTCGTCGAGATCATCCCGGGACTCTTGGCGGAACCTTTCTTTGTCGAGAACTAACCGCCCAACCTGATAATGTGAACAGTGAGCCACAAAGTAACCGCTCAACAGACTTGTACTCAACAGCAGCCCATAAGAAGAAGAACTTCACGCTAACGCGAACTCAAAGTAAGCAGAGGAACTGCGGCAAACGTAAGACATACTGGAAAAGCATGTTTGCACTCGTTTCTGCTCGGGGAAGTCCCATGGGCGGGAGGGTAATGAGGAGATTAGTTCCTAACGGGTCACGGTGGTGAACACACACACAAAGGAGAACTGCATGCCTACCTGTCATCACAATGACTACACAAATAGTGTCGCGGACCAGAATTTTAAGATATGAATGTGAACTTTCCTCTCGGACTCGGAAGTATCGCCATAGTATCATAGCAAGGAGGCATAGATGGATTGCAATTACCGAGGCGCTGGTTCTCGAACTCAGTGACCGGATATAACAATTTCCTGATGTCTCACCCAACATAAATCTGACCAGGGTGAGATCCGATCACCATGCACGTAGGAGAAGAACCAATGCCAGGAACCACCATCCGAGTACTGATCCCCGTGGCGGCACCCTGCATGCAAGCAAAGGCGGAAAGGATGCCAAGAACATGTTTGTCCTTCTTGTACATTTTGCACACTACAAGGTGAGGGCGGGCAGAGATCATAAATAAGGATGTCGCACAAGAAGAACGACGCATACCTTGCAGCATCAGGAGCGCCTCTATCGACATCGTCAGAGATTGAATTGTTAGAGCCTGATATGAGTACCACACTCTGCAAACTAGCGGACTTCTAGGAATCCCTGACGCCATCCTGTGTGCAAACCAGACGTTGAAGCTAGTGATGGGTGTGAGCATGCTAATCACGACATCTATAGTTCGCCAAATCGCCCACATCTGTCCGGCTAAGCCCATGTATCTTGTTATGACAAAGACTCTGGCTTGATGACTCTTTCGAAATTTCCTGTCAGTGAGGAGGATATTGGTTGCTTGCGTTTATCAATATCGGAGACATAACTCACGGCCAGATAACCCGCCTTTCAAATCGAAAGTTGTAGGCGTACTCCAGGAACATCGGACCGCATAAGATGGCTAATGATCGTATAACGTTGCAACCTAGAAAACCATTGAAACAGCCAGTGGTACGCACTGGTGACTATAAAGACGGCGCGGGCCAAGGCCTCGTGTTCAGTGGAAGGGGCGGAAGACATCAGGGTAAGGAAAGTGCGAGTAAAGGAGCGGCGAAAAGTTCAACAAGTGTAAGGAAAGCCAAAGAAAAGATGAAAAGTTTGACGTTCAAAGGGGTTCAAACGGGTCAACATCGAACATTTATAATGGTGAAGTATCATGTGGATACTTACTCCTAATACGGTCCACCCTGCAGCCCCATGCCATAAGACCAGGCTCCCGAAAGAACCATTTGAATTTTGAACAAGCCGACTTGCAGCCTATCCAAATCCAACGACAAACTGTAAACTCTATTAGAGGCGCCCGGGCTCGGAGACTGCCGCACTGAAGTGAGGCAAGTGAAAAGTCCAAAGGGTGCAGGTGCAAGTGAGTCATGACCCGCACCGTAGAACTGGGCTGCCGAGCCCCTTTCCATCTCGCTTCCGCGGTAATAGTAAGTTAGTAGTCAACCTTTCAAGGGATGCAATGTGGGTCCGGTTGTTTTGAGCCTGAACGACGATCACTCACTGCAACACCTGCCTCGGCGGATCACGTAGGCTAAGGAAGACTCTTTCCATAGGCATAATTCAGTCCACAATTATTCCGCAGCGTATACAATGAAACAGGGTCGGGTTGGTCGACCCGTGTCATAATTTGAATCAAGACTTTATGTACAATTTCGTAGAAAGGAGTCTTCCAAGCCTCTTCACAATGGCCGCCATCTCCTTCCAAGACTCCACCACGGGAAGAATAACGCTGAAAGTCCCGCTCAAGAAAACCCACACACTACACCCATCATCATCCGTCGATCAGTTCGTATTTTTTATCAATTTAGTTTGATCGACACTCACATGGAACATGACACCCAAAATGTGTAGAACCGCTCGCTGAACACGTAGTGCGAGAAAAACATGGGCAACGGGACTGCAAGCAAAGGTGTTTTTACTCATAAATCTCCCGCAATCATAGACACGATCACTACTTACTGATGAGAATGACAATCGCTGACATGGCTGACGAATACCATGCCGCTCGCTTGAACACCCTCAGCAGGGTGTCATGGTCAATTGGAGCGTCCCCATGGGCAGCTTCCGTCGGTCGTAAACCTTCCTCAAAATCTGACGACGATTTCTCGCGCTTCTCTCCAGATACCGCGTCCGAATCGCTGTCGGGGTTTTCCGATCCGTCTAGCATCGCTATAGCCCTCGTCCCTTCGAAATCGTAATTATCAGGTTCTGGACGGCGCGTCGTCATCATCAGTCACATGCAGGCAGGCGCATTACAAGTCAACCGAACGCTTACTTAAAAGAGACACAAAAGCAGTTATTAGGCCCGAGCACAAAAGACCGGTAAGACCACTGCATACAGCGGATTCGGGTAATGCGAGGTTCGGGATATTGATGGCGCCTGCAATGTATAATTTGTCATCGGGCTGCTTTGCAAAACGGAACCGAAAAAGAACTTTCCAAAGATCTTCCAACATCCGATCATCCATGCCAGCATCCCGAGAATTGCTCCGATGATAGATCCACACAATAGCCCTGCACGCGTAAGCTTGGACCACCATACCGTGAGGATGATAGGTATGACTGCGGGACTGAGCACTATTCCCCTGTGTCGCCACCGTGGAGAGTGAGCATGTCAAGTTGGTTTTCTCAGACAAATGCTACGCACTGAACATAGTACAACTAACACCGACTTGAGTCAGTCTCGATGGAAGAACGTCGGAGGGGAAGTGCTCACCCAACCGAGGTCGATGTTCACCTTGTATAGCTACAACGGAAATTAACATGCCCGCCCAGGAAGAAAAACACAGTACTTACTATAGTCGCCCAGCACCCCATCCAAATCGCCCAGGCACAAATAGCATAGTGGGAAACACGAACAATTTCTGCGCCAGTCGCCTGCGGGTGCCAGTAAGTACGATAAATGCTACAATCAAAATACGTCATGACTACAAGACAATGCGGTGATGGTGTGGTCTGAATCTTACTCATACGACCTTGCAGTGGCGTCAGCTTGCGCTCAATCAAACATGAGTATGAAGACTCACACGATACTGGACACAGCAATGAGCTCGGCGCTAGCAGCAGACGTCACGGCCATGCTGCAAGGAGCCATCGATTAAACTTTGCTAGCGATCGTTCAGGGGTTTTTCGGAACAATAACTCACAAAACTACCAATAAAAGAGCCACAGCTCCTCCCTTCCCCATCAGCACCGCAGCCGCAGCTGGGGCAGCCAGTCCAGCACTAGTCTGCTCAGCTGAAAGAGGAAACGGGTATGTCGGGAACAAGGGCTAAAAATCACATCACATTTTATTTTTTTTAGCCTTGGCGTTCGCAGGATGACGAGAAAAGTGCGGATGTAAGGAAAACCTTACATTACTTTGAAGTGCCCGCGCACTCAAACCGAGGCAAGACCCGAACGCCCAGGGGACTGCGAACCATGAAAGACCGCCGAGCATCTAGATAAGCGTAGTGTGGAAATGAGTACATCGGTCACGATCAGCAGAAGGACGTACGTAAGCTTTAGTCGTGCCTCTGGGGTGACTCGCAATTGCCTTGAGGTGCGGACACATAAGTCTATGTATGACGGCAGTGCAAGAAGACGGTATTTACTCTTTGCCAATACCCTGCAGTGGCACGACCTTTCAGAAAAACTAAACTCTATTATTATGAGCATACATACGCACCCTGATCACAAAACACGCCCGCAAATCCTGAAAGCAACGCCGACGCTCCAAACACGAGACCCTGAGAGACAATTGAGCATGTCAATAGTACGTTGAATATTAGTAAATGATTGATCCAACCTGATTCGACTTCATAGTCATATAGCTCCCGTTTTCATTCCCTGGGACGGGGACGTCTATGGCAGCCTGCGTAAGCAACTCGTACATCTTCGACACACTGCCAATCTCTGCTGATGTCCCGCTTTATTCACGCCGATTCTCAGTGAGCGACATACCCTGCGACATGGAGATTTTTCACCTACTATGCACGGAATACGAAGATGTAGATGATGGTGAATAGAATGATGGTATGCGTCCAATCACAGATGAAGGTGGCGCGCAGTCCACCGAACACAACGTACACCGCTATGCCAATTGGCAATAAAAAGTATGCAGCGATTATGTTCATGCCGGTGAGGGCGTTTACAGTAGCTGCACCTCCCACTGAAACGCACCTCAGTCACCATAGCTTACTGTCATTCTCGTTGAACTTCGACTCACCCAATAGAGATCCGCATACGACGAGGACACAGACGAGCGCATAGAAGATGAAAACAATATGTGCTGTCGTCCCAAAGCGAACTTTGACTATCTGCAGCAGAGAGGTGTTAATAGACCTGCTCCTAGATGCGGTGCGGTTTTGATGTGCGTGTACGTACCTCCAGGAAGGTGTGTGCGCCATTTGCGTTCATTTTCACTTTGGCAGCTACCATTCCGAACATGGCTACTTGAATAGAACCACCTGCGCCGTACCACCTTGAATGAAGGATTCATGTTAGTCAAAGCTTGGTGAGTCATGAACCTACTGACCAGGGACCGCTGACACCTAGGGGCTATCAGCGTGTATTGGGGTTAGAGCAGAGGTTGTGAACCATACCAAATGTATAAGCCGCAGTGCTAGATTGGAGGAGGGTGGCGCTCCATGTCCAGGCGCTGACGCTGCGATAGGGCGTGACAAAGTGTACAAATGTGCCGGCAAGGATGTCTTACATGCCGCAACACACTAACCCAGGCTGATACGTAGGAATACGTTAGCGAAGGCCTTAATTGACTAGGACGAGTACCTTGACACTGCGAGAAGCACTCTAAGCATGTGGAGAGCCCTGATTCAATGACGTGCACGAGTGACATGATGCGACGAACCGTAAACTCTTCCGATGATCGCGGGGTAAATCGAGAAAAGTTAGATTGCACGGCGGTCAAACATAACATGATGAGTGCAAAGAAAAACCCGACGCCTAAAATGACTTAATTGTGACCTCTTAATATCGAATTTTGTATACGCACCCACAACTACACCATATCCAACACTCTGGTCTGATGCGCGTGGTCAGTAAACAGGAAAACCAGGACAATTGGAACTGTGATTTCGTACTAAGAAGAGGTTTGAACTCTGCGAATTGAGACATGTTTACAGACGCAACACGAGTAGAGACTGTAAGACGGTATGGGATATTGAGCTGCGTTCGTTTTTATCATATCACATCTAAGAATATCGAGAAAGATAAGGTGTCATTCGTGTGATACGCCCATTGTTCCTTGGAGAACAGGTGCTATCAACTGATCACGACAAGGGTGATACAGGGCGAAAACTTACAAATCTCAGGCATACGGAGCTCTGGAGGCCCGCGTCGTTTAATCCTGGTGTTATCGAGGCGTAGAATAGGACTCGTACTGTACGCCAAGTGAATGCCAAGAAGGCAGCTCACTCATCCATCACTTAGTTGCTTAGTCTCAGAGCGTCCAGATGCAAGGAAGTTGTAGGTTCAATGCGAAGCTAGACGTGACTGCATGCGATACATATGGAAGCGGATTTAATGTATAAGTAGTCTCCAGATGGGCTCCAATATTCCACTGTGCACTCCCAGTCTAGACCTTGACCAAATCTGAGTTGATGGTGAGGCGATATCATGGGTAATAGAAGCTAAGACTCACCTCGTGACATGGTCATGGTCATGATTTTGATTGACGGATACACTCCTCTTTGAGCGCCTTGCTCAGTTTTTGAAGTTGGGCGGTGATTGAAGTGTCACTACCCTTGGATGGTGTACTGCGAGCTTGGAAATCATCGAGGAAATCATTCACGCGAGACAAGGCGATTTTTGAAGAGATTGGGATGGATGAGGTAGCCTGGAGACGAACTGGAGGATAGGCTATATCGTCCATGGTGGTTGATGATCAAGCGTTAATGGGCAGGGGATGGATGAGCCAACGCTGGTTCTGAGTAGTTTCTAAGTCAACGTCAACTCAAGTTAGCTCACCGTCGGTCTCGTGGCCGACGAGCTATAGACTCAGAGTCTTTCGGCAAACCCCGCCTGACGTCCGATGCCGACTTCAGTGCCTTCAACGTTCAAAATGTTGACGTTGGACTGCGTTGGGTTCAATGTTTAAAAAGGTGGGTTCGGTTACCAGGCATGGCAGTACGCTTCATTAGCTAGTATTAAGCCCTTATACGTAGCAGTAGATGCGCGAATCTACGCGCGATCACAAAATATTTATCTATGTATGATGGATGTTGAGGCGCTCAGCGAACGCGTAGCCCCCGGGCCCCGGCAAGCCCCAGGGGCCGCCAGGGCAGTCTTGGACTTTCGTCGTTCACTTTCCCTCACACTAGTCCGCCTTCTTCGCCGTCCACCATTCACTTGTTGTCTCTCCTTCCTTGTCGTAATGTCCTCCTTGGCTGAACCCGAGGGTCTGGCGCGCAATATGCTCATAGTCAGTAGTGAGTTACCAGTGGCCGTTTGAATGTTCTGCTAGGTTTCAATGATTTGCAATTATCAGCCACCCTAACTAGCTTGACGGTCCTGGAATATGCCTGGAATATCGGCTTTGAAATGCGGGTCATCTGGCCGTGAGCGCGTCTCTAATCTTAATGAACGCTAGTGATCAATATCTGTCTCGTTAATAGGAAAGTTTGGAAGAGCGCCGAAGCCAAGACATTTGTGATAGCCAGATATGTGGGGTTGGCTGGACAGATGTAAGCGATTTAGTAATTACAGAAAGCGCGGGCTCACTCGTATCGTCAGCTTCAACGTCTGGTTTGTAAACAGGATGGCGTCAGGGATTGAAAACCATCCGCTAGCTTGCAGAGCGTGGTACTCACATCAGGCTATAACAATACAATGTTTATTAATATCAGTAGAGCTACTGCTCATGCTCCGAGGTACGCGTCGTCCTTACTCCTGGTGCGACGCATTTATTCTCCGTGCACCGTCACCTTGCAGTGTGCAAAATGTACAAGAATGACAAATATGTACTTGGCATCCTTTTTCTCTTTGCGGTCGGTCAGTGTGCCGCCATGGTTATCAGTGCTCGGATGACTGTGCCTAGCGTCGGTTTTTATCCTACGTGTGTGATGGTCAACTCCCATCCCGGTCGGATTTACGTTGGGTGAGATATCTGTCATTTGTTATATATTCGATCACTGAGTCGAGAACCAGGACCTCAACCATTGCAGTCCATCTGTGCTTCCTGGTTATGATACTATGGAGATACTTGAGACGAAATTGGCCCGAACCTTTACGCTCATATCTCAGAATTACTGTCCGCGACAGTGTACTGATAGTTATTTCGGTGACATGTAGGTGTTGAGTTCTACTTTGTAGCACGTGTGTTCACCACTTGTTAGTGATCTTGCTCCCCGTGGCGCTTGCACCCATGGGAATCGAATCACAGACGATAGACAACCTTCTCTTCCAGTAAGTCTTGTATGTACCGCAGATTCGCTGCTCACTTTGAGTTCGCTTTAGCGTGATGCTCTTCTGCTTTTGGTTTGCTGTTGAGTACAAGAGTTTTGATCGGTTATTTTGTTGCTCATTGTATCAACTTTATTAGGTTGACCGGCTAGTTCTTGACAAAGAAAGGTTCCGCCTAGAGGTCCAGAATGATCGCGAGTTGACTGAGGTGGACCTTGATAGCTTGGAACCTCTTGATGACACAGATATATGCCCCGTGAAACCCTCTGACTCCAAGGTCGTACCTACCGAAGTCTTTATCGCCTTCGACTCTGAGTCAGGCTTGGGGACGGAAGAAGATATCACTGACGAGACGCATCCGTCAGGATGATGCTTTGCTCTCAAGCTGCGAAATGTGTATAGTAATGTGCAATGGTGACGAGGGTTGTGTGTCTTGGAAGTAGTCCCACTGGTTTTGTCACAGACATGACTGCAGTCAGTAGCATATCTTTTCCAAGTACAGCTTAGCGCTTCACTCTACCCACGTTAACGGGCAATCGCTGATCCATTAACGATTGTCTTCCTTCTACGGGAGACTATCGTTGTCGTAAATCTAAGCAATTCTTAATGAGTTCTAGGTCGACCAAGTTAGTTCACTGTCGGTGTCGTTCTCGACGAGCTAGTCCCCAAGTCGTCCCACAATTACGTTGGCAGGCCAACTAAGTTCTGATTAGCGCCCGCGCCACATTTTTCTTGGTGGTTTGACATTTCATTTACTTATAGCCTGAGCTCTCACGTGGAGAAGTCCTTTGCTGGCAACGTCCCCCCCTTCTGCATCCTCCTCCTCAACGTCTACCACGATGGGCAAAATCACTCAAATGCTCGGTCTTCTCTTGACCCACCCTTTTGAATTCAGAACTCTTGTCCATTTCTACCTTTACCATGAGACAAAACGCGACATTACTGCTCAGCAGGAGCACCCGACATCAGGTTGGGACCGTGCATCCATGCGTCGTTGTTGGGAATTTCTCGACACCACAAGCAGAAGTTTCGCAGCTGTCATCAAAGAACTTGACGGCGACCTTGCAAGAACCGTAAGCACCTTTATTCTTCCACGTTTCCCTTTCTGTATCCCGTGTTCGCAGATTTGCATGTACTATCTCGTTCTACGCGGCTTGGACACCATAGAAGACGACATGACGATCCCCGACGAAAAGAAACAACCCATACTCCGCAAATTTCACGACCTCACCGTAACCCCAGGCTGGAACTTCACCGAAAACGGCCCTGGTGAGAAAGACAGACAACTTCTCCACGAATATCACATCGTCGTGGAAGAAGTAAACAGGCTCGCTCCTCAGTACGCCCGCCCTACCTTCATCTCCTCACTAACACCCTCATTCTTTTTAGGTACAAAACAGTCATTCTCGACATTTGTAGCAAAATGCAGAACGGCATGGCCGATTACGCACATCGAGCTGCTACGACAGGCACCGTCTACCTCGACGCCGTCGCCGACTACGACCTCTACTGCCACTACGTCGCTGGCCTCGTAGGCGAAGGCCTCACCCGCATCTGGTCAGCTTCGGGCAAAGAAGCACCCTGGCTCTGCGACCAACTCGAACTCGCAAACTCCATGGGTCTCCTCCTACAAAAAACCAACATCATCCGCGATTTCCGCGAAGACGTCGAAGAAAAGCGCTTCTTCTGGCCTCGCGAAATCTGGGCTAAATACGGATTCGATGAAATGAAGGATATGTATGAGAAGGGCGACGTGGAGCATGCGACGTGGATCCAGAGCGGTATGGTTCTCGATGCGCTTAGGCATGCATGCGATTCGCTGGATTATTTGAGGCTGCTGAAGAACCAGAGCGTGTTCGTGTTCTGCGCCGTGCCTGTTAGCATGGCCATGGCTACACTCGCGCTTTGCTTCATGAACCCCGAGATGTTCCAGCGCAATATCAAGATACGCAAAGCCGAAGCTGCGCACGTGCGTTTTCGGCTCATTTTCGTTTTAAAACCTCAGTCGTGGTGCTTACGCCTCGTGGTTCTTTGTTTTGCAGCTCATCATGCGATCGACGAATACGCGAGAAGTAGCTCTCATATTCCGCGAGTACGCACGCAAGATCCACCACAAGGCAAAACCTCACGACCCAAACTTTCTCAAAATCTCAGTCATGTGCTGCAAGGTCCGTCCCATCCCATCACTGCACCCTAATGACTTATTCTTATTCCCAAAATACAAAATACAGATCGAGCAATGGTATGAACAGAATTACCCCTCATTCGTCACGCTCGGCGACAAGGGTGGCCCGGTATACGATTCTTCAGATAAGCGAACAGCCGTATACAAAGCAGAGGAGAAAAAAGTTGCTGCGCTTATGGCTGTGGATCCGCGAAACGCGCCCTTACCGGAGGACTTTTTCCCGTGGGAGCTGGCTGCGTATCTTGGGGGTGCGTTTGTGCTTGTGCTTGGGGTTTGTGCGCTTGCGGCGTGGGGCGTGATCGCGCTCATTCCTGTAGCATGAGTAAGGTTTTTTGGGAGACGTCGGATGTTGGACAGAGAGCGTTGGGATGCAGCAGTTATCATACCCCCCGCAAGCTTACTTATCACTAATGGACAGAGACGATTCTTGATACCACGAACTCCTTATTATAATTTGACAACGCGTGCCGTCTCCAGTCTGCTCAAAGAATAATGGTCCATCCGGAATCAGGCTCAAGATGACAGACAAAGTATGTAACTATACAGCAAGCGGCTATTTTACACCCCCCGCCACCAAGCTTGGTCCTCACCCTTCCATCAACGCTTGAGCCGCTTTCCGCGCATTCGCTTTCAACCCCTCCACCTGCAACTCCATATTGCGAATCTTTTCCCTCGCTGTGCGGAGCTCACCATTGAGGCGATCGACTTCCGCTTCTAGTCCTGTGGTCTTTTCCTGTTGAGTAACATATGTAAGTAGGATGTCAGAATTCGTATTCCTAGATGGATAAACTGCGCAGAAGAAAGGAGAGGATGGGATAGGAAGGGGGCACGTACGTCGTCTCGTGCGGGCGGGGTGAGGATGACGGGGGAGTCTGAGATGGGCGAATCGGGAGGTTGAGGAGGTGCTGCTGCTGCACTTGGTGTTGGTGCTGGTGCTGGTGCCGACTCGGATCTTAATACGACTGGCGTATATGGCGGTGGTGTAGGCATAGAAGTAGCCTTTGTGATTGATGAAGGTGGGCTGAACGCAGCTGGCGCAGGTGCTGGTGCGGACGCAGGCGTAAACGTCGACTGTGCACTATTGAACACGGCCCCATTCTCAAGGCTAACAAGCTTCACGGCAGCGGTTTTTCCAGCAAAGAATTCACTCGCTGAGAGAGTGGGCTCCGAAGAAGCCGCAGCTGGGTATATGTCGGATTGGAATGAGTCCGCCTACGAGGTGATTATTAGTGTCAGTGAGAGCTATCGCGAGAGGTGTCTTTACTTTGCGAGGCACGATAAAAGCGATAGGTTCTACGGATGACCCTGATACCTTGTACGCGCGTGCGATCTCGCACTCTGATACGTTGAGAGCACGACGTGGTAGGAAGCACATTCCCCGCTGAGGATCTGCCGATTTGTGTTCTGCTAGCGGGAATAGGTCGCTTTCGTACTCAAAGTACCGGATATTGCCATCACTATTGGATGGATTTCATATTAAGCAATGAAAAATCAATTGCGTCCAATCTTACCCTTTGCCAGCTGGAAGTGATGGTATGAGAAATGACGACAATCATATGCACGAAGTGTGCTCACCAAGGAAAAGGATGCCATTGTCGCTCCAAAAAGGCATCATGACACCCGCAGATTGATCAATAGTCGTCGTCTGGATATTCTTAAGACTGCCCGTTTCCCAAATGGACAGCTGGCGATCACTCCTCTTGCTGAAGCCAGTCGTCGCAACCTTGTCCGAATCGCCCATCCACACCACGCGCGCGCCTTTAATCCCACCATGCGCCTCAGCGATGCGAATGGGGTCGCCTCCAGCGCGAGGATCGAATAGGCGGAGTTTCCTGTCCCTGCAGGTCGTCGCCATGAGCGTGCCGGTTGTGTTGAAAGCGAGGCTCTGAATGGTGTCGCCGTGTCCTGTCAGAACGGACCGCGGACGATCAGTATCAGCAAGATCCCAGAGCTTGACGGTGTGTTCTCCAGAGGCGCTGGCGAGGACATTGGATGCTGTGGGGTGAAAGAGGACCTGGCCGATCTTGCGTGGTGAGGCATCGATGCGCGCGACGGGGTCAAAGTCTTGCGGGACCCAGTGGTCTTGGCCCCAGTCATCGAAAGCGGATGATTCGACTTTCCAGATGAGGACTTTGCCGTCTTCTCCGGCTGAGGCAACGATGGAGTCGTTGTGCGGGGACCAGTCTGTGTCGAGGACGGGGGCAGTGTGGCTGCGAGCGAGGGGGATGACATCGGGGAGTTTGTAGGGGAAATCTGGGACGGGTGCGAAGGGAGATGGAAGAGGAAGTATTGCGAATGCGCCACCTCCGGAGGCGTTCCAGTTCACACTGATGTATTGCTGGGCGGGAGATCAGCGTGGGACGGGTATGGAAATGAAGGGTGGTCACCGCAGAGGCAGAAACGAGATTAGTGTCCCATGCACTGCCGGAAATCTTCACGTTGTCATATCCGTGCTCTTTCTTTGCTGGCTGTCCGAAGACATGACTGCGGAAGACGCGGCGATCAGTGTGTCGGTCTGTGTGCTGCAATGATCTTGGAGACGTACTCACCGATACTTGGATGCACGAACAAATCGAGACATCGTCCAATGTTATCTGGAGAATGACAAGGTCAACGAGCTCGAGGGATGACCAGAACGAAACTTGTATCCTTGCTGTTTGTAACCTACTAAGTTATAGAAACATATCATTCCTTTGCTTACCTAATTATCACCGCCAAGCGGCTTTCGTCTCTTCATCTCTTCGACGCACTGATGATCACCTCACAGTGCTTCAAATCTTACACTGTCACTGGCCGGACAGCTGCGATAACGAGACAGATCTTGCACGATCCTTGTTGCATCTCCCCCATCCACCTTGCGCAGTTTTTAAAATACGTGGGCGTTTGTTTCGACCGTTCGAGCGGTTGTCTACTTGCAATGCATGGGTCCACGTACGAATCTTCCATCCTTGTGGGTCGGTCGTTGGGGCACAGAATACCGAGTGCTTGATCTGTTCAATGCAGTCACTCCCAAAATTACGCGGTCAAAATGGAGTACCTAATCTTTGTCGGAGTGGGGATAACAGACGAAAGATTTACAAACAAATTGTACGGCACGGTGAATGATCCAAGGATTTTGATAGCTGATTAGCAGTGTAAGTTGGAAAATACGTTGATCTGATAGGAGGAATTTGCTGAAAGCGTTTGTTTGTTGTCCCGCACGGCTGTATCTCATATTTATATGATATGCAGGACCCGTTCACCGGATGTGCTTGTTATCGGTGCCACTCAACCCTCACTGTGGTACTGAGCCACAAGGACTGCGATCGCATTATGTAACTTCGGGACCCCTTCTGCTCGTTTCCGACTTTCCTCGTCAGCAAACAAGATCCTGTCAATTGAGCAGAGAACAGAAGATTTTATTTCCTCTGATATCTTCGTGCACCGCTCAATATCCTCAGGCTGGCACGTTGATCAAGACTGTAAGGAATCTGATCCGATGAGCCATATTAACGACGACCAGAATCACCGAATTCCGTCTACCCTCAGGTTTTAGAACTGGGAGATCAGAGCCTCATTAGTACTTCAACGCGAATTGGAAGCAGTTTCGTACGACATCTCAGGGTTATAGGTAATAAAGTCACGGGTAAGGCAAAGTATATCATAAAGATTCGTCGCCATTAGCCCGTCAAACAGCTGCAGGACGGTGAACAATTAGCCTGGCGCTTGCCAGATGAAATTCTATATCAGATCCTTGTTCATTGTCTCCCGGACACCGGGTCCGATTACTTCCGGGTCACACCTGAGGTCGCTCCCGTACTGTTGGCAAGAATATGCCGACGATGGAGGGAGATTGTTGTGAACATGCCTGGTTTGTGGTGCAAGTTGCGTGTCTCCTCGGACCGCAACGTCTGGCGAAAGGCAGCCTCCTTTCATGACTTCTGGCTTAAACGATCCTGAGGGTGTCCATTCTCGTTAGCAAGTCTTGATTTCTCTCCAAATAACGCAGCCTGGATCGAGCTAACTACAAAGCCTTCTTCGTCGTTACAACACTCAAACCACATCTCTTCGATTCATATCATGGACTCGCGCCACTACAGCCGATATTTTACTAAAAGACCT
>PVXU01002457.1:0-11826 GCA_002994865.1 Rhizopogon parksii | reverse complement strand
CTTGGTGTCGTGAAGGAAAAGCGCCCAAAGAAGGTCATCGACGAAATTGAGCTGTTGAATGACTTGCTTGGGGAAGCGCAAGTCAGGCGAGCGCGCATTGATGCTGAGACGGCGAACACGAAGGGCAAGTAATCGATGTAGTCGACGGTCATAGCTTTCTTCACTTGGTTCTTCCTTTGGTTCTTTCCTTTAGTTCTTCCTCTGATTCTTTCTTTCTGACCTTTTGAACTTCTGCATTCTCGCGACATGTTCATACCGCTCGTGGCTGGCATTCTTGAATTGATCGTTGTGGCTAGATACCAAGATCGGGCGCTGCCAACAAACACCTTGCGAAGCGAGACTCTTGTCTACTGAAGAATTGTACAATGCAAGCGTTGTTATGGTTAATCACCTCAGGCTGCTGTGGTGTTTATGCCTATCCAACAACGCGGTGTCATACAGATGACGTGAACGAACGACAAGGAAAGTTGACGTTGTTCCCGACAGCAAATAGTGACATTGACCTTGCTTCGCAAGTGACTACCTAGTAAGTATAATGATCATGAGGTTGTTGAATGCCGGGGTCGGGTGCGTGTGTACAGCCAAGTGGAATGAAGGAGAAACTTCCGGTGACGTGTCTTTACATGCGGTTTTTTTGGTTGCATTTTCAAGTTTTAGTCATTTTATGTATATGACCTTAACTCTGAATCATCAGGGTGAAGCGTGTGCATAAAAATTATGTGCCTCATACATACATGACACTTCATGTATTGCGGTGCGAATAAATAATGATCCATGTGCTGTGCCTTCTATGTAATCGCGTACTTCGCGGACACGATCTTCATCGTTGACTCTGATTGTGTAAATGTGTCCTACATTCGAGATTTCTGAGAAGCAGATATCTCCAGAGACGAAAGGAAATGCAAGACTTCCGATGTAATGCGATCTTGCGCCTCCAGCATTACCCAATGGCCAACGTCTTCGAGAGCAACGGTGTTTAGTCGTGAAATGAATTTATGGGCGTTGCGGACCGCTGACGGGGGACACGTGGCGTCTTTAGTTCCGTATATGAAGAGAACATGAAGGTTCGGTGGTAGATGTGCAGGAAGAAGAGCACCTGTGACTTGGAATCGGAAAAGTAATCATAATAGAATAATGAGTCACGTACTTCTCTCCTCCTCGAATCGCGTTTGCGTGGTGCGGTAATAAGACAAGGGCCCTAGCATGCCGCGTTGGAATCGAGAAACATAGATTTGTAGATCCTGCAATGCAAAGGATGGTTATCAGTGTGAGCACCGTCCCAAAGGATTTATTATTACATGTTCATTGAGGAGGCACCCGTCAGTAAAATCGATTTGCTTGTTGGTGATCAGACCTTGGAACTGTCCTAACTTCGTAAACGGCAGTGCCTTCTCAGGCGTTCTGAATACTACTTGGAGAAAGGAGACGAGCTTCGGGCACCTGCGTCAACGGCATAAAATAAAAATAAATAAAGAAGATGCACACATTGGCTTCGATTTCAGCTGTTGACGCTTCGGATGCAAGGTATGCTTGATATCCATAGGATGGATATTTTCTGGCCATTTCCTCAACGGGCATATGCTGTGACATTGGAGGTACGTATGGGATAGCTAACCTGAGCATATTGCATTGGTAGTTGTGCTATCGATAATCCAAAGAATACGCACATGACTAGTGCAATTAGCCGTTCTGGGTGCCACAAGGCAAATCTCCCAGCCGTATATGCGCCCCAGTCATGTCCAATCACCACCTACACCTCTCGAACTCAGCGTGTGAAGAAACTCAACGCAGGAGATAGGAACAACGAACAACTTTGGATATGTCGAGGAAATCAAGGAGTGCAGAGATGTCATTACAAATGTTTTTGGTGGAGTACGCTGAAGAATCATGAGGCATGTCCGTCTCACCATAACCTAGCATGTCTGGAACAATGACTCGGAAGCCTTGTGAGCACCATGGGCCAATCTGGTGGCGCCATCCGAACCTAAAAGTCTTGTGTTACATATTCATGTCGAGAATCTTGACGAGTACCATGAATCCGGAAAACCATGTAGACAAATTAATGGGGGTCGAGTGGAATCGTAATTGGTTGGGATTTGGTCAATAAAATGATAAAGGCGGCCAGTAGAAATTTGGACTGTTCGATGACAGAAACTATCTGGATCTGATGGATTCATTCAAACGGCACCACGTTGGCAGCTGATGGCGTGAGTCAGCGGGAGGCGAGTGGACTGTGGGGCAGTGCTTCGCGGCACCGCGCAGCTGGGAACTAAATTCGGAGTTTTCCGATTGCCTTTCTACCGTCCACCACGCATCTGCCTCACTGCCCAGTTTACCCGTCTTCCAGCATTATTCTTACTCTCTCTCCTTAGCTCCAGCCTCCTCGCAATAACCGACCCCTGAATTTTCAATTTTCCCCCTGTTTTTCACTTTTTTTTTCTACCTTGTGACAGTTGCAAATCTTCATATCACGCAAAGTACTTGTAAGTCTTCACATTTCCTTACGTTCTCAACATCATGAAGTACTCATGCTCTCCCCTCTAGTTCTTAATATGCCAGCCACCATATCTTCTGCAGCATCTCGTCCGGATGTCAAACTTTCCTCGGCAAAGCTCCGGTCTTCTCCACAGCCTCGCAAGACTCGCATGGTCAAGCGCAGGGGCAGAGGAAGAGACCAGTTTGACAGCGATGATGAGTTCGTCAGAGAGGTTGGAACAGACTCAGAGTCCGATGACGACCACTCCTCAGTCGTCTCTGAAACAGACTCCGATACAGAACCTATCTCCGAAGACATTGTCTCAAATGGCCACTCACACTTTCTAACGCCCAATACAACACAAAGCTCTGCAGATGCCCCAGAGCTCAACCATCAGTCTGTCAAAGACCTCCAGGGCGACTCTACCCCTTTTTTCAGTGCCGCTGGTGATTGGTCAGAGATGGTCGCCGAGGAAACTGCGAACGGCCCTGCAGAACTCCCAGTTATAGAGTTCGCTGAATTCAATAGTCCTTCTGTCCCGCAGCGTACTTTGTCAGGACCGCCCACGCGTAAAACAGGTAAAGCTTCAAAACGCCCCCTGTTTAAGCGCGCAGTCTCGGCACCTTCATCTGACCGCGGTACAGCCCCTCAGCCTGCACCCGTTCAAGTTGATGAGGTCGCAGAGCCTGTAGATGATCAGTCAAAGGCATCGACATCCAGGCAGCCATCTCGAAATCATGCCGCTCGTCAAGCTTATCAGCAGAGGCTGGAGGCGGATCCGTCGTATGTTCCCACCGTTGGTGAGTTTTGGGGCCACGATGATCGGCTGCTGGATAAAGATCTCCGGAGTCTGAGTGGGTGGTGGAGAGGGCGCTGGCAGGGTAGGGGGAGAGGGAGAGGAGGAGGCTTTAGTGCAGGTTTTGGGCGTGGCAGGGGCAGAGGAGGCTTTACTGACTCGGGGTCTAGTCGTCCTGCACCAGAAACCCCTGTGTCTCAAGAGACAGAGAAACCCCCAGCTGAGACGCCTCCCATTGACCAACTATGGACCCATGATGGTTTCGAGGAGATGAAGAAGCGAGATGAAAAGCGGCGTGTGGCGGTACAATCTCAACAGCAGCAAGCAGCAAGGCCTGCACGAGGTTTCATGCCACTTCGTGGCAGAGGTGCTTTTATTGCAGGTCGTGGACGTGGTGGTTTTACACGTGGCGGTTTCACACCTTCACCGACTCGAGCACATTTCATCCCCCCTGCTGCCACTGCTGCTGCATCAGGCAGGACGTGGTACGCGATGAAGCCCGAACGTGTCTGGACAAAGCAACACGAGGGGTTCCTTCATTTCGACCATGCTTTGAGAACTCGTCCCGGTCAAGGTCCAGGCTATCGGGTCAAGCTCGGTGGCAAAGAGGGTCATATTGTGAGAGGGCCTGCTCGGGCACCTCAGGCGACATCAGAGCATGCACCATCAGTTGCAGCACCGTCGGAGGCAAGCGAAAAGACATTTGTCGTGCGTCTACCAAAGAGGGCAGGAAAGGAGAAGGCATCTGAACCAGTTGTGGAGGCTGTGGAAGCTAATATTACTGTCGCCAATGCCCCTGTTGAAGATGTGTTCACAGTTCGGCCAGGGCTTGTGCCTCCACGACAGCCCATTCCAACGTCACAATCAGCTTCACCTGCAGTCAATGGTCATATAGCTTCTGCGTCAGTATCTGCTGCGCCCTCCAAATCTGCTGCACCAGTACCATCGTCACCTCATGTCTCGACGTCGTCGAAAGAGAAGATCACATCACCCCTTCTAAACCAAATGATGCGTGAGGCCGCAGATCAACAGGCCAAGGAGACCGCAGATGTGACGAGTGCCATATTACAGGAGCAGTATGACCAGAATGCACCTGCTCTCCTCCAGGTCGAGCCACCCGCAGTAAACCTGGACACTTCTGACGCAGTCCGTCAATCAATTCCTCCACTGCAGACTGTTTTCTCGCCGCCTTCGCAGCCTTCGCCTCCGTATGGATCGCCGTTCGGATATGGCTCCTCTCTGCCGCCCGGTGTCGCCATCGGTCACCACGGCATGGCATATGAGATTGCCACGGGCCGACCCGTATACCTTCAACACCCGACGATGTATACACCACGCCCGTTAGCACATGGGGTGATGACACCTCCAGGGCTCCCATATCCTCCGATGCACCACCACTCCAACGGCTCACCAGATTTCCTTGCATCATCTCACACACCTCCCATCAATGGTTTCATTGACCCAAACACTGGTAATCCGCTCTTCGCTTTCCCTCGCCAGAGCTCCCGCGTCGAGATCCGATCGCCATCTTCACATTCGGACCTCAAGCCGTCGAAGAGCAGTAATCGCCGGCCTTCGAGTTTGAGGATGAGCGCAGCATCATTTGAGCCCTCGCGTCCCGCCAGTCCCAACACCGAGTCGCAGCCATACCGGTCATCTGAAGGTCATTCAGCGCAGGATGATGCAAGTTCTAGTCAGATCACTGACCAGGCAATGCCAGAGCAGTCGATGGAGAATGCCATGTACGGGTACTCGCCATACCAGCAGCAGTACTACTACCCCGATCATTATGGGTACTCTCAGTACTACGACATGTCCCAAGTTCCGCAGTACGAGATGTATCCCACCGACCCACATGCTGCTCAGGCGGTTTACTATTAAATAGTCCCCATGTTTTTTATTTTCTGCGTGCACAATCTTGTTCTTTTTTGTTTGTTTTCTCATATGGGTTACATCACACCGCTATCCACGACCGTTTCATTGCTCACGAATCTTGACATACTCAGCAGTTACCCTCACAGACTTGATTTCATATATGTTGCTCCATGTTTCCCTACCTTACTTCATGCTGTTTCTATGTTTGTTTGCCTTGCCTCACTCAATACTTGTCACTTCTCGGCGCTTGAATATGATATTGGCTTGTTGTCGGTACTACGATTTACTGGTGTACATAGGGTGTTAGTTAAATGCCACTCTGATTCTGGAATTCTATAATGAAATTTACAAAATTTGGGAGACAGATTTCTACCATCTAATGCTCCTCATATGCATTATGATACTGCTTACTCGCAGTTTCCTCCTCTAAGTGCCAGTGGAGTAGGTGACCTACTACAAACGTCGGAGTTGAACAATTGAACCTATGATACCACATGTTTGTCACAAGAGTCAACCATTGATGAAGATTCCAACTTACCATTTCTGACACCATCGATTGTGCAGCATTTTTGGCACGACTGGCAAAGCTGCCTCGCACGTGAATCTGCCGACACGCAGCGATTGCACACTTTCACCGGACACATGATGCATGAAGAAATGAATTTAGTAGGCATTTCTTCCGGTAGCTCGTTGTCTTCATCTAAATCCGGGGCTTCTTCGGCGCAGTCTTTGCAGAGGCTCACGCAGTCGCATGATTCGCAGCTGTCAATATAGGAGCAACCGGAGCAGAACGGCCTGTTGCAGCGAGGACAGCGGATGAAGATGCTTGAGTTGTGCTCTGCGCAGATGTCGCATGCCCACATTTCCTGACATAGACATGTCATGCCACCGGTCGAGCACTCTGGGCAGCTCGCGTGGGACCAACACGAAGGGTTCTTGCAGGTCCGCCAGCCAGGCCGCTCGCATTCCTCGCAGGGACCACGCTTGGGAGGGTGAGCGCGTGGGGCTTGAGCGTACGCAACCGTTGTGTCAGAAGAAGCAATGGGGTGGGATACTGACGGGATGACCACTACACAAGGGCAGATCCCTCGTGCGGCACCAAGGTTTGCACCCAGGACACTTTTCTAATTTCTCGGAACTCTGGTGTTCAAGGCAAGGAAAACATAGCGCCATTTCCCGATATCTGCCGTACCGTGCGAGCGATGGTTCAGATGATCCACGGCAGTCGTTTGACGCGCACGATGCAACCGCGCAGCTATCGCAATAGAACAGATTGGAGCCACATATAGAACATCGATATAGTGAAGCGCCTGGTCGTAAGGAGGTGCTATGAATAGCCCCCTGCTGCAACAGACGTTGGTGGTACTTCTAGCAGTCAATTGGCGACATGACAAAATATGATACAGATAAAGCCCTTACCTCCGTTTGCACCCGCCTCCATACGTGACGTGCATGGGGGTACTCATTGGCATCAATTATGAAGAACGCACTATACCTGACCCTCGCGGTCATGAATTCAGAGAAGTCCATCATGACTGGCGTAAGCTCGCTCGGGAGGGGAATACACGTGTTTTGCACTTTGTCTTCAATCTGCATGTCACGGAGCACAACAACAAATCGCATATCGGTTTGTGTGGACAGGCGGAAATGGACGACAAGGCTTAATAAGTCGGGGTGACGGCGCCAGTTGTCTTGTATGGGTACTAGTTCGTATCCAAACGTCGCGATGTGTTTTCCCTCGTCGACTGTAGAGGGCTCGTTTGATGGGTCCAACATGCGGTAGACTGTCTTCATGATCCAGAAGACGTTCATGCGCATTGGATGGCCATAGCCCTTCTCGGACGGCGAGATGATTCTCCAGGTGAGCCTATTCATGCAGGGCAGGTAAGTAGTCAAGTGAATGCAGAGGGTATTAACGCGATTTCTTTTGTACCAGCAGCAAGTGGCACTTGTGGAGTGTGGGCCATCATGGCGCTATTATGACCTCGATTCCTGAGCTTTTCATTTGTCTGCAAGTGGTTTTTCGCATTGATGTTTTGTGATTTTCGTTGGGACGAATTAGGACGTATTACTAATTCGGATATCCGGGTTACCAGGTATCCCGTGGAAATAATAATCCAAATGCGGAAATATATGTTTAGTCATCCAAGCCAGTTTTCTATGCGTGGCCACCGCTGTGAGGAAGGTACAGCTTCTTGTCCTAGACTACCATCATCCTCACCACGGGCGTCCTCCAAGCTCGTCAGATTGAAGATTGTGAACTGTACTCAAAGTTGCAATCTAGTGGTATGTGGCAACGAGACCTGGTTTCGTGATGAAGCCATTTTACTCCTCCCATTAGATATACAATTTAGAAAGGAACACATTCGTTGTATTCAAGGCGGCTTCAGACCGCATCTCCAGTCTCGCAAACCGCACACGAGGTCTCACAGCCAGTTAGGATGGCTTTTGCTCGACCTTTCCCACTTGCTGCGGCAGTTCAGAAGACACAACAACCCACGTTCGGCCCCGATTTGGCCGTTCGTCTCATTTGCCCAGAGTGCAGAGACCCAAATCCGAATATTGTTGAAGAGTTTGGGAGCGGAGATCTTGTGTGCGGGAGTTGTGGACTGGTGCTAGGTGATCGCATTGTCGATACTAGAAGTGAATGGAGGGTGAGTTCCATTATCTTCTTTATTGTTGCGATAACACTACACATTATTCCATGCGTAGACGTTCGCAAACGACGAAGGCGATGATCCTTCTCGTGTTGGTGCAGCGTCAGACCCTCTAATGGAGGGCATAGAGCAATTGGATACGCTTATTAGTTTCCGTGATGGTGGCACAGGAATTGCGCGCGAACTCCAACGTGCCGCCTCCCGTTCCCAGAGTTCTCGCTCAGAACGGAATCTTCTTACCGCGTTTCGCGACATCGGCAGCTGGTGCGACCAGTTCTCGCTTCCCAAAACCATCAGCGACATTGCCAAACAGTTATACAAGCGCTCAGATGAGGAAAAGCTTCTTCGTGGAAAGCCCCTAGAGGCTGTTATCGCTGCATGCATATTTATCGCGTGCCGCCAAGCTCACGTTCCCCGTACGTTCCGCGAGATCTGCAACCTGACTCATGTGTCCAAGAAGACGCTGGGGCAATGCTACAAGGCACTTGAGCAGGCCTTCAATCTCTCGCCTGGAGCCACCGCGCAGAGTAATGCGAATGGGAGCAACCCAACCACGGGTCCCGAAAATCTACTTGTTCGTTACTGCAACCACCTTGACCTTCCCGCCAACGTCCAGTCCATATGTGGCGATATCATTGTTGCAGCGCGCAAGCATGGAGTTGCCGATGGTCGTAGTCCAGTTTCTATCGCGGGCGGTGCAATTTACTTTACCTGCCACCTACTAGGGAAGCCCAAGTCTTCTCGAGATATCAGTGTGGTTGCTGGTGTCAGTGAGGGCACTATTAAGCTGGTGTATCGGTTGTACTACTCTGAGAAGGAGAAACTGGTCAAGGAGGAATGGATTAAAGAAGGGAGGGCCGATATGGACCGGCTTCCTGTTGAGCGGTGAAGGAAGTCATCACTCTTTGTCTACTTATGTTGTTTTCGGATAATGACAATAGTACTTTTGTTCATATATGTAGCAATCCACGTATGATCTGATCTGTGTATGCTAACAGGGGGTACTCACTAGCGTTTACCTCCTCGTTTACCTTTTGCCCCTTTTCTGTGGGTTTCACGAGCAAGAGCAGCACCACCCCTGCCCTTGCTAACAGTGCGTATAGCCTTCCGTACGTTGAGCACATCATCTCCTGCGCTTTTCCCCTTTCTTGGTCCCTTTGCACCACTATCCAATTTTGCGAGTACAGCGAGTGATGCCTGTTTTTCTTGCTCCACAGATGTCTCTGTAGCCTCGAACTAATGGACAGTGAGCGACATGCGGGTAATGAGGTGATTAAATTTACCTTGCGCTTGACGCCTCTCAGTTTCTTCTCTCCATCAAGTTTCTTATCAAATTTGCCCATGCTTGCTGTACTTATTCGGGTAGAAGCCAGAGTCTTCTCAATATCCTTTTTACGTTCCTCCCGCTCACCGCCAGCGGTTTGCGCACGAGCAACATTTTGGAGCCGTTGTCGCTCGTTTTTTGCTACTCTTGATGTTCGTTCATCGCGAGCGGCTTTGACAGGATCATAATCCACGTCTGAAGCGATGATAAACGGAGCCGCATTTTCAATGAAAGCCAAAAACACGCACCAGCATTAGCCTTGACTTCATGGATCCATTGCTCTTCCTTTTCCTTGTTTTTGCCATCCTTGCCCCAGCGGTTGACCCACTCCTGCCGCTCTTCATCCCACACCTTCTTTTCACGCACACGTTTCTGGATGCCCTTTGCTGCAGCGAAGCGCTCCCATTTCGTTGGAGGTTTGGGCTTCGGCAGCGGTTTAGCACGAGGAAGTTTTGTTGTCGGTTCAGGAAGTTGGGCGAGGGGACCGTCTGGAGATGGCTGAGTAGGCAAGCCATAGAGTGCTGCGATCAATGCTTGGATGCCATCTCGAGCAGTGGACTTTAGGTAGTCTTCAAGATTCGATCTGAGAGGAAGATGTTGAGTATAATGGCGCTTAATTCTATAAACAACTGGTCGTACTGATAGCTATCCTCATCAATTGGTGTGAGGTCTGTTACAGTCAGGAAGCCTGCGTCCACGTCGAGAGGTGTTTCCTTCTCGACTGTGACAGATTGACTACAGGATGCGGTTAGCGACGGTTATTGAAGCAAAGAAAACGCCATACTATTTTGCAGCATGAGATGCTAGGATATTTGAAACGTCCATTGCGGAGTCAGGCGTAAATATGGACGCCGAGTGGAAAATATTGAATGGTGATCAATAAGTTGCTTATGTATTTGGCAAGGGCTTTAGATTTCAACAAAGCCAAATATCACATCACATCGCATCCTCAAGGTTCCCCTGCTTTCAGGGAACCGTGACAGACTACATAGTGTAAGCATCGTCTCTGGTGCCATTTCTTTCATGGCAATTGTCAATTAAACTTCTCTTCGTATGTTTAACGTTTATTCCACTGTACCTGGCCAGGCCATGAAGACAGAAAGCGAGACTCCGAAAACACCAACACCCACTCAAACTCAACCGCAAACCTCGTATACTTCGCAATGGAGTACTTCACGTACGTAACACTGTCCAAATGTCCTTACGGTCATTCATGTTTTTACCACAACATAGATATACCAATTGATCCTGCGCTTCAGCAGCAATCCCAACACGCCACGTCAAGCTGTCTCCTTGTTCCTCTCCGTTCGGATACTTAATATATCCATCTTATCCAGAACAACTCCATACTCGCATTATCAATACACTCACCATTATCCTCAAGCCGCATATTCGCATTATTCATACGTCCCACAACAAACCCAAGTCCAGAGGCAGCAGACCTCAACAACAGTCGCTGCGACAGCAACGACCACCCAGCTAACAAACGCGAGTAGTGGGGTGGACACCACAGATGTTGCAACTTTGAATGACGCGCTTGGAAGCGCAGGTGTGGATCTTCGGGTACGTTAGCACCAGCATCTTATTAGCGTGCAGGAGTAACTCTTCGTAGGCAGAAGAGGAAAGCCTTCAGAGGTCCCATGAATCACATCAGACATATCGAAGCTTTGAAGACCGATCTCGTAAACAGCCAGCTACTCCCTCTATTGACGCTCGCTATCTGGGCGCCACCATGCGAAGCATTGGCACAGAACACAAGGTGACGAAAATCCCGGAAGACTCAGTGAATTATCTGGCGCTCGCTCTTCGCGCGCGGTTACAAGACCTCGTTGCTACAATGGTTGCTGCAGCTCAGCATCGTACGGACACTCAGTTCGACCGCCCGGCGTCTCTGTACGAAAATGGCACGCCAATGTGGAGTATAGTCGTTCGGAGTGATGTCGCTAAGCACATGGCTGCATTGGAAAGGATTGAACGGGAGGAAGAGATGAAAATTCGAAGAGAACGCAAAGAACGCGCTGATATGGCCGCTGCACATGCCGCTAACCTCGCCGCTCAAGCTTCAGGCGGGAACGCCATGGCTGTAGATGGGGACGAGGAGGGAGGCACGAAGAAAAAGAAGAAGAAAGATGGTCCTGGTGTTACAGCAAGGAATATGTCTGAAGATGTACGGAAAAAGATGTCCAATGCTGTTGCGAGTCAGGCTGCTGGACTCGGCGGGAAGTACGCATGGATGAATGCTGCTAATGCCTCTGCTGGTGCTGGTAAACCGAAGCCTGCGGCATCGTCTACTGCTACAACAAGTACGGCCACTACCACAACCCCTGCTACCACTACGGCTCCTGCAGCATCCACGACTGCAACGACATCTTGGGCGCGGCCGTACTTGGGGGGAAAGAAAGGCAGTCCGACATCACCACAGGCAGGAGAGGAAGATGATCGGATGGTAGTCACAATGCGTGATGCCATGTTCATCATAGAGAAGGAAAGAGGTCATGGAGGAGGTCGCGGATCTGCCCGTGGATGGTCATAACCATTTGATGTTGTGTATATCGTCTGTCGCTGTTTTGTATGGGCAGTTATGTGTCTAGTTCATCCCGAAATCCGTGTCGTATGAGCCACATCATTAAAGCCCAGACACTGGAGGAGAATTTCAGATGCCTTCATCCAACTTGTACGAAGGGTTCAATTACCAGAG
>PVXU01002439.1:12229-26748 GCA_002994865.1 Rhizopogon parksii | reverse complement strand
AAATTTGAATTTTACCAAGTGAATGACGTGTGAGAGAGTAAACATGTTGGCTAAGCTGATTAAGTAACATGCACATTTCCTGATGCAACTTCAAGTTGAAGCACTCACACTACCCTCTAGAGCTTTCCTTTCGCTAACATAGTCATAGTGTCTGGACACTGGGCTTTCGACCGACATAGAGGTGTTCCTTCCGTATCAACCGCTCCAGAAGAAATTCCGCTTAGGTTGCTCACACCGTCGACCTTGAGCGGCCCGTCTCTTCAGGCATTTGCAATGAAATTTAGGTAGGCACATCGCTCAATTTGAACGGTTCAAGGCGTTTAGTATTGCTCTTCCAGCTCGGCCTTAAAGTTCAATGCTGTTGCGGACTGGTGGGAGGAATATATTGCGTATGTTCCATCTGCTCTATCGAGAAGCGCACGTTTCTTAATCCATTCATTGAAGCTATGATGTACTCAAGCGATACATTTATCAGCTTGAGAAGCAGCAACAGCAGCGTCATAGTATAGACTCGTCCTATCATGACTTGGAAGCCAACGAACAGACAGCCCTTGTCGACCGCACTGAGGGGTCTAGCGCAGACAACCTCTTTAAACCACTACTGGATAGAGAGCTGGAGAAGATTACACTGTTTTACGAAGCGCAAGAAAAGGAATTGATGGATGAACTTGCCGAATTGGAGCAATCTATCACGCAACAAGACGAGGGTGGCTTTGGAGCAGGGTTCAGTTATATGGATGAATATGAAGAAGACGAGGAAGACGAGGAGGAAGACGAACTCGATCGATCCGACGACTACGGCAAACCGCCGAGACGCAGGCAGCGCAAATCTAGCTCTGTTGGATATGGAACTCGTTTTGCACCAGGTTTGCCGTGCAAAAACCAATGTCACGCACAGCTAACGCTTTCTGAACAGGTTCTATCCGTGAGGAACCCAGGAACCGCCGCTTTAGTGTCTCTTCTAGTGAAGGTGGAGATCTCGATTCTAGCGTATTTTCTCTTGGTCCGCGCCTCCGGTCGTCCTCACAGGCTCCCTCTGGTTCGCGATCCGCAAATCCCAACATTTCGCCGATGGGGAGAGCTCGCAGTTTGGTTAGCCGTCTGCGGAGTGTGAAAGACAGTATCACAGCTGGGGACACCATCTGGACCGCAAAGAGCAATTATGCATTGGATACACGGTTACTCTTTAAGCGAAGAATAACCAACGTTTACGTCTCTTTCTGCTCGCTGAGGTCTTATGTAGAGGTCAATTATTCGGGCTTTCGCAAGATTTTAAAGAAGTGGGTACTGTTATTTCATTCGTGTAAAGTCTGTTGAATGTCTCCTCAGGTACGACAAAGTCGTCTATGGCGAGGTATTTGTCATTTGTCATATCTCATGATTCACAGCTAATTCTCGCCTTCAGCTCAAAGACCGTTACATGCATGAAGTTGTGGAAACCGCCACGCCATTTACGCAAGAGTCGAAAGCCAAAGCGTTGAATGCTATCGCCCGACTCACCGAGCTTTATGCCAAATGTGTGACAAATGGAGACAAGTCGGCGGCACAGCAGCAGCTGAAGCTTTACCAGCGTGAAAACATTGCGTGGGAGCGGAATACGGTTTGGCGTCAAATGATTGGGCAGCAGCGACGTGGTCCTGTCGACGGATTAGGCGTCCTTGTCAGTGCTACCCTGGAACAACCGGAAGAAAGCAGCATTTTTGACGTCCCGACACCCCTTGGAAGTCTGAAATTAACGAAGAAGAGGCTATCGTTGACTATTGCGGCGACTGTGTTCATCGCTTTATTGAATATGAACATCGTTGCTGGTAAAGAGGCCAACAGGTGTCTCGCCGTACTCGTATTCAGCACCATAATGTGGGCGACAGAGGTGCGCAATGTCCACAGACTTTCATTTATTACTTATCTTCGTGTTGTAGGCGATACCCTTGTTCGTTACGTCGACAAGCATCCCTCTCCTGTTGGTCTGCTTACAAGTCATCCGCGGTGACGACGGCACTGCCCTGTCTACTCCCGATGCGACGAAGTAAGTTTTTTTCACTTGCGCAATCATTGTCCTCGGAAATACTGAGGACACAATCCAGGTATATATTCTCGGTCATGTTCTCGCCTACGATTATGCTTCTGATCGGGGGATTCACAATCTCTTCGGCTCTAAGCAAAACCAACATAGATCGTATAATCATCACGAGAGTCTTAAGCTTCGCAGGTTCAAGACCCAGCTCCGTACTTCTTGCCTTCATGGGAGTCTCTTGTTTCGCGAGTATGTGGATCAGGTTAGTTTTGCCTATTCACGTTACTCTCGTGTTGTTAACGCATCTTAGTAATGTTGCAGCTCCAACACTATGTTTCACCCTCATCCGAGTAACTAATATGCATTTCACATCTGCAACTAACGCTGATCCGATTTTTCTTCTCTACAGCCTATCTTGAGAACGTTGCCCCCTGGCTCGGCGTTTGCCCCAGCTCTGATCGTTAGTCATCCTTATTGTGCAAGATCAATTACTCATGGCCCCTACAGCTCGCCATTGCTCTGGCCGCTAACGTGGGAGGCCAGAGTTCCCCGATATCATCGCCACAGAATCTTATCGCCATTGCGGCGATGGATCCTCCTCTTGATTGGGCGAGTTGGTTTGCTGTGGCGCTTCCAGTGTCCATAATTTCTCTTTTGCTTATCTGGCTGCTACTGCTTGTAACGTACCGACCTGCTCGTTCACCTGACGGGGAAGGAGATATCGAAATACGGACCATCCGCCCAACAAGGGAGTCATTCACCCTTAAGCAGTATTGGGTCACATTTGTCTGCTTGGCCACGATCGCTCTCTGGTGTGTGGAGCACAAAATCGAAGGTCTTGTTGGAGACATGGGTGTTATTGCCATCATCCCTATTGTTGCCTTTTTTGCAACTGGCGTACTGAAAAAAGTGAGTAACAATTGGATTGATCACTGACAATGTTCTTTCTAACCAACGCTGTTCTCAAGGATGACTTTGAACAATTTGCTTGGACGATTGTTTTTCTGGCAATGGGCGGAATCGCCCTTGGCAAGGGTGTGGATTCAAGTGGGTTGTTGGTCACTATGGACGGCATAATTCATCGCCTACTCGAGGGTCTATCCTTGTACACTGTCGTCCTTGTCCTCTCCCCTATTGTATTGGTCTGTTGTCATTCTGTTTTCGTGATGTTCATCGCTAACTCAACGTTCTTCAGATCGTATCGACATTCATTAGTCACACTATTGCGAGCGTGCTCCTTGTGCCCATCGCGAAGGAAGTTGGGCAGAGCCTACCGGGCAACCATGCAAATCTGCTCATCTTTATGACGGGTCTTCTTTGCTCTGTTGGAATGGGGATGCCTGTTTCTGGGTTCCCTAATCAAACCGCGTATGTATGTTACACGACTAATGTGAATCGAACCTGACACACTATGCATGACTAGCGCTGCTCAAGAAGACGAGCTCGGACGTCTTTATCTCTCTAATATCGACTTCTTGAAGAATGGTGTACCTGCTAGTATTATTGCAACCCTTGTACGTGGTATATTTTATGACCCAGCGCAGTCTTATTTAATACTGCTCTAGGTCGTTGCTACAGTTGGGTTCGTTCTCATGACAGCCATTGGGTATGTTCTTTTTGTTGATATCTTGAGTGGCTATTTCATGATTGGTTTTTTTTAGATTGTGAAAGACCCGGACCATCACCGCGCACGCGCGCACTTAACGAACTGCGGTTTTGAGAGATATCCTGCATGTATCATACCTTGCAATATAATTAACATTCGCAGTGCAGTTATGATCTTCTGTGTCACACCTGGTAACTTTACAGTGCTTTAACTGACTATGTGCGGACAATATGCACTGCTCATGTGGTGCAGCGAATCACATTGGCAAGAGACAATTGGCGCAAACAGGTGCAGACGACAAGAATATCTCCGAGTCATGCCTTTGTGATGGATGGGATCTCAAAAGCACGACCGACACCTTCTCAAGGTACAAAGTTGCAGACAAAGGGAGCCCTCCCTAGGCAGACCAAACGAAGTAGTTCCTTCTTTATTACGGGCAAATATGACAACGATCGCGTGAAGGCATAGCATGAATGGTCTCCGCTCTCTAGTAGTCCGCTTTGCATTATCTCTTCTAGCGGCATGTACGTACGGACACGAATTGTCTCTCCCTTCAACCCGATTTACAACCCGATTCGAAACGGGAACTGCCTGCAATCCCTAGGCTCATAACTAGCTAGTCTCGGAACCCCTTTTACAGGCGAAGGTCGAAAGGCCGCTTCAGCAACGGGCGCGTTCATATCATGGACTGGCTCAGCGACTCAACTTCGACTCATCCTCTGATAGTAGCATTAACAACTCTGGTGACACTGCTACACGCCCTCAAAAACCTCCCCCACGAATCCCCCGATCCAAGTCCACAATACTCGAGCTCTGCGTGAACGACAGTATCAGTATCCGCGCACGGTCGTTGAGCGTGTCAGATCTGTTCTTCTATTCATGCATACAGTGGGCCTTAACCTGCCTTGATTTCCTTAGCTGGGGAGATGTTGACTGCACTCAAGACGCCACTATACGCTACGAGCGCGCCGCATCAATGGTTGGCGAGTCACCAGACGTCCTGGGTGACGCGGCTCGTTCCGGTTCTCCCAAGTTGTCACCCATTATACGTCTGGCTCCGAGACCAGTGACTAGCCTGGTTTATATGGACAAGTCGAGTGGCGTATCAAACACCTTACTATCTCAAATTTGTCGCTCAGCCAGACCAGTCGCGAGTCCTGTGCAATCTGACGTTTGACAGTGGCGGCTGACTCCGACCGCCTAGACTTGGATCAATGCCGCGAGAAGCCATACAGTGATATCTTATTCCCTCCTGCTCTTTGTCCTTCACTAAGATAGCAGTGAAAGCGCCCGCTTCTGATCAGCGAAAAAATATCTCGAATTGTGGCTAGGATCAGGAAATTTCTTGGTCCTCGGGTTATGCTGTTAATCGCCAGTATTACCTTGGCTATCATTGCAGCAGGTATAACGAACCAGTATATTATTCTTGATAACTTTTCTGGTCGCGTCAATATGGATTTGGATAATGTGGATGGCAACTATGATGGAGTCAGTGAATACCATTTATTTCGATGTATAGTGTAAAGCAACTAAAGATGTTTTCAGGTTGTATTGTAAGTACTTCTGTGATACCTACTAGATCAACTCAGCGCACGTTGGAAGGCTTGCAAACATATGGAATATGGACATAAATGCTCAGACGATGTCGGTAAATTACTTGACTTGCGTTTTTGCTGCTTGACCTCTGCTCACATAGTCCCACAGGTCAGTTGGTCCATCATCGGCTCATGTGGTGCAGCATACACAGGACCAGTCAATGATTCATGAGCCTCAGTGTTCCAATGAGCTTGTATCTCAATGTGTGAGTTCCCCTTGGGCGTGTAACTAGATGTACATGAATCACTCTACACGACTTCCTTCTGTAGAGTACCTGCCTTTTCTTGGAACACAACAACACCCACAGGACAGTATGATCCAAGCGTCATCCAAACTCCTTTATATTCCATTCCAGGACGCCAGTACGGACGCTTGATTCAAAATCCATGAGCCTTACTGATAGCAGACCCAAGAGACATCCCGACTCTCCAATTTGACACGGTAATGACCATGGATCCCTTCCTGCCTTATACAATGGATAAGAAGTCTTCCGTTCTTTACTATCCTTTTGACCTGTATGTGCCACAGGCTACTCTCTACGCTATCAGTAGTCTGGTGCTTGACTGTGAATCAAAGATTTACCGCGTATAGCTCCGTGATGACGATAAACCCTACAGACAACTCAATTATCCCCATTGCGGATGTGAAATTCTATGGTACCGTGGTCGATTGGATAGGATCTGGTGATTTCTACACTACAGTAGCACCCCCTGGTGCATCCTCTACATTATACTCCCTGGCGCTCCGCCTAGAGCGCCAGAGGGCTGTTAAAGCATTCACAATGCTTCTCGTGAGAACGAACTGTGAGTATTTGATGCGACATTTGACCATCCTCGACGAAATTACATAAGTTGACTCAATGGCAGGGGCGATGTCGATAATGGTACTTTGGATGACCATTAAAGTGGCTTTTCATCAGAAGATAGAATCCGGCCTTTCACTGGCTTCCACGACTAGTATGTCCTCTACTCACCTCGCTCGTTGATGTGCTTATGTTTCAGTCCTTTTTGCGATCCCTCAAATCAGAGCAAGCATGCCGAATGCGCCACCGTTTGGTAAGTTTACTGTATTGCTTGTGAGATGCGGTTTGAGAATCACCCACAGGCGCCTTCATTGGTCAGTGGATTCTTCTGAACTTGTACCCCATGAAACCGACAGATTCGTAGATATCGGGGGTTATTTCATAAATGTCCTCATCGTCAGCGTTTGTGTCAGTTTTCTGTCGCTGCACTCTTGGTCGTTTTTAAAATTTCTCGAATTCAGACGTCGGTGTTACTCTTTACGCAGCTGCGAAACAATTATCAACCCCCACAAACGTCAGGGCAGTAGAATCTTGGTTATCAACTTCTTCCAGTGATAGGGAAATGAACAACAACTGTCGCAGAGGAGTACATATAATCATATGTGTTGTCAGAGCTGCAATTTAGCAACTGCGCCCGAAGTTCGCCAATAAATTATAATATATTGTCGCACTGTCAAGTGATAGAGTTGGAGAAACTGTTATTTAATTTATTCGTGTACTCCTAACTAAAGATTACTAAAATAAATGAGCGTTATATAGTACTTATGGGCTCTCGCAGTACTGGCGTACAGTAACGACTCGGCAGCTGCGTCGAAGTACGACGAGGAGGTGGGTGGCGGTTGCGGCCCGGCCACGGCCCGGGTGGTGGCGCATCATGCGCAAACTCTCACGCAGATCCGTCGTCTAAGACTACAATGACGAGCACAAGCTGTACAACAGTGTCGCCTAGTCCATCACCGACGCTATTTTCGAGCAAGAAGCACCCTACAATATTACCGAATGCTCATCCATATGCAATTAAGACAACATCCTCTGCCGTTCTATCGCGTTCGAACTCATCGCCACACTCAGCATCCTCAGTTAAGCATCATTATGTCCCCCCATCGCCAACTCGTCCAAGGCATCGACAGACATCGTCAGCACCGTCTGTTGAAGGTGTAGAAATCCCTCAACCTCCTCCGTTGCCTGTTCCCCCCTCCATCTCTCCAACACGTGCATCTTTGACTCTCGATGACGGAAAACCTCGCAGGCTGAGGCGTGCGGAGACGTTACCGCCTACTTCAGCTGTTCCTATTCTCAATGATAATGCTGTCGCGGTGGACAACAAGTTACCTCTCAACCCCAAGCAGTGGTCTGCCGACGACCTTGCTTCATATATCACCACTTCACTCCAGACAGGCGGCGAATTGGACACTGATGATAAGGTGCTCCTCCTTCATGCGATCAAAGAGCAAACGATTACCGGTAGGGATTTCTTGAGATTGACAAATGCCGACCTCGCGAGGTAGGTTGTGTACTCGTTTCATTGACTGGTTATCCATGCCCATAATCTCACAACTGTCGTGTATTTCTAGCTTGTCCCTCACGGCTGCTCAACGACTTTATCTGCTCAAAGCTTCTCGTGCATTGCGTGCAGATATCCTCCGTGGTCGTATATGGGTGGACTCATATCATTCTAAAGATATATCCGCGCGGTCAAGGGACGTCTACGCCCGATCGACACGCGGTTCGAATTCAACTTTCAATGGTAGTCTTTACAAGTCATCTGCCTCATCTGTAGATCTAGTTCTCCAGCCATCTGCCTCCATAGGAACTGACGAAGAACTTTCGCCATCTCCCGCGATGACCCTGAATCGCTCGAACTCAGTTTCAGACTCCTCTGCACAGAGATATCGAGACCTTGCACATATGAGAATCAGGAGACGTGGCAAGGTTAAGGGTCTTGTCGAGACTTGGGAGCGCGAAAGAGGCACAGTCAGCGGGAGCGAAGGCTCCATGAGTGGAAGTGATGCAGAGAGCGACAGCGACATTCCGTTGGCAGGGTCGCCCCCTCCGCCTGCACTCTCCAATTCAACGAGCAGTCTCAGCAACTCGCCACCTCCATACACCTCACTCAGGGACAATGAGGACGAGCCGACTATCGAGGAGCTCCTGACTTCCTCTGGTCCTATTGAAGGCGCCCGCGCCTGGGAGGAGGATTGTGGGTTGGGAGAGACGGTGAAGTGGATTCCCACTAGTGCACCAGCTCCTTTGCCGTTCGCATCTCCACCTCTGAAGGGAGCTACAGCATTTGAAATTAATGCCGAATCAACCGAGTGCTCAGCTGACTGTAACCTCAGCAAGCTTAGTGTTTCAGGGAGCGGTCGGGCTAATAAGCAGAAACGAATCGTGACTGCGATATTCACCGGAGGTTCTGTTGGGACGATAGACAGCCCATCAGAAAGCGGAGCAGTGGACGAGGTGCCTCAGGCCAACACAGGTCCAGGGGAAGTTATCAACATCCGTGAAGATCCAGAGATCGAAGTCGCTGCAGTCGAGTCAGCGGCTCGACCTGATGATGTCTTTCTTGCACCAGAACAAGTAGCTGGACAACCTTCTGACGATGATGCTGTCATTACAGCGCTGGAAATATCCATTGCGAATACTCGGGCACAGCTTGAAACATTCCGAGTACGTCTGGAAGCCGTTGAGGCACAGATTGTGACCCAAGAAGCTTCTCACGAAGCCCAATTCCACCCTGAAAAGACACTACCGCCACCTAATGAACACAAACCTTGTATTCGGCTCCCCGATGAGGTCGATTTTGTCTTCTCCGACTACAATCTTGGTTTGAAAAACTTTGCGCGTTCGATTCTTACTCGCACAATGGGATGGATCTACCCCTATTCCCGCCCCCCTGTTATACCCCCTCGCCCAGTTGGGAAGGCCCCACGTTCTCGAGAGGCAAGTCATTCGCCTGTACGACCGCCCGTTTTAGCTGCCTTGCGTCTACCCTACATGATCATATTCTCTTTCGTGCTCTGTGCAGCCGTTTTGCGCAGACTAGCATTCGGAAGAGGCGTGCAAGCACGTTGAACAATTGATATCCCTGGCCCGATACCTGTTTAGTCGATCTTTCACAGACGCTAACTCCTGATATCCTTCAAATGTTGATTGTTGCTAAGTACATGGATATAATCTCTCACTATCGTATCTCCGTGTTGCTTTCTTTTGATTTTCATGACTTGTGACTTATTATGATACGCCCCTCATGACTTGTTATGCTTCACGACCTTCGCGACGACCCCATACGATTCACGGAAATTCATCAGCGCTAACATGTATATCTAAATACTATATTCACCTTCACCCACTATCACTTGCAAAGGGTGGGGAAACATAACATCATTAATGCTTATCCCCGGTATAGTCAACGGAGATGCAACAAACGAAGAGCTTGATGCGAGTCCACCAACCAAGATTCCTGATGACGGCGTCAGGATGAGAGGGCATTTCTGTTGGATTCATTGTAGTGGCGGCTGTCGCTGACGTCGTACTGGCAGGAAATGCCTGAGTCTGACTCTGACCTTGCTGCTGTTGTCCCTGAGTTTGGGCACCTTGGGTCTTATTCTTTTTGTCACGACGCGGAGCGACGTACAAAGTCTTTTGAGATGCATGAGTGAGCGATAGAAGGAGGAATTAAAGAGGCGAAACGAACTCTTTTGTCCTGCGCGGTTGCGACTTCACCGACGCGAGGATTGCGACGGGAGAATAGATTTCGCTTTGGTCGCTGAGGGAGTTTAAGTTCGTTCGCCGTAGGCTGAGAGCTGACGAAGAGCGAGGAGATACGACCAAGGAGTGTCCGTAGAGGTGAGGAGGAAAATGCGTAAGCGCCACGGTCATGATGTGTTGACGATCGAGGAAGGCGGTGGGGTACAGAAGACTAGGAACACATGAGTAAGAAGCTAAGTAAGCCTACAGACTGAAATGGTGACGACGTACATCACCACGGTCCTGCGTGACATCGAAAAAACCCTGTGGAAGACGACTTGCGTCCCTCAATTGGTCTGGCCGTCGTGTCATATCGGCCTAAGCATGATGACATTACATATAACCACAAAAATGTGCAAATATGTCACATACTTCTAAAAGCGGCTTCTTGACTTTATCCTGCCATGAGTGCAGATTAGAGTGGTTCGATGTTGAGAGATGTGCTCACTCACGGCAGAAGTTAAGAAGAGGTCATCAAAATCAAAGCCTGCCTCTCTAATAATCGCAGGGATATCCCACACATGAATGTTCCCGTCACGATCGCCCGTAGTTAGCATTTTGTCATCTGTAGAGAACGTTGCACAGTTCACTCCGTTTTCATGCTGGAGGGGTGAGCCAATCTGGAGGTTTGTGCTGAGGTCCCAAAGACACACGGAGCGATCCCAGGCTGCGCTTGCAAGGACGCGGTTGTTTCGCGACAAAGCAATATCCCAGATGATATCACTGTGCCCCTGAAGAAAAGTAGTCTGCTTCCACGTAGTAGTGTCGAATACCCTAATCAGATCAACACCGCGTGCTCGCGCTCCGACAATAAGCCTCTTTTCATCCGATGTCCATGCCAGGCATTGTGCCGATTCTAATTCAAGTCGAGTGTCGAGTGTAGAAAGCAAATTGCCTGCCTCTGTATCCCAGATATTGACCAATTTCGAGTCTTGGAAGTCCTTGCTGGGTCCACCCGTTACGATCACTGCTCCGTTGGGCGAGTATATCAAGGCATGCATTGCATGCGCCATCTTGATGGGACCCAGAACAGTTTCGCCGCTCTCGCCATCCCAAACTTTAGCTTCGCCATCCCATGATTTACCTGTGATGTTCAGTAGGCATCCGGTCACCAGTCGCTTTCCATCGGGACTCCAGCATGATGATGTTACCGCACGACTGTGACCAGTCCATTTGATGATCACCTTCCCCATCCCCACATCCCACAGTCTCACAATTCCATCTGCACTTCCGCTTGCGATAGTGCTGCCATTCGGGGACAATGCTATGGTCGTCATTTCTTGCTTGTCCCCTTCGTCTTGCCAATGATTCCCCAACTGAAAACCGCTTTCCAAGTCCCATACTCGGAGTGTATTGTCGTTTGAGCAGGTTATAGCGCGCCGTCCGTCGGGTAAGTGCGCGATGTCTCGTACGAAACTGGTATGATGCATCTTCTGGCGAGGCGCTATCTCTTGCCTCCTAGCGTTGGAGGAAGACATGGTTGGCACTCGGGAACGGCAAGTTGGCCACTGCAGGACTATATCAGGACAGGACGTGGAGGGTCAAAGTCCAGGTTGTTAGTTATTGGTCTTATCATCCTTTTGCATCAGCTTTCATCTAAAAGCGTAGTACATGCAAAATTATCTTACCAGTAGTGAAATCTGTTTGGGCGAACACCTAGACGAATTCAGTTGGCTGGCTGGAAAAGCACACCTTCAAGTCATTTGTTTGCCCCGTCTTCCATGATTACTTCAGGGGAGGCAATACAATCATACTACGTAGGCTGTGGCTGCATGATGCTGTGTTGCCCGGCGCTGTGTAGATGAAGCGCTGAAATCTTCACACGTCGCAAGCGGTGTGCACTGTGTTTTAGGACCTGCCTTATCTTTACAGAGTACAACGTAGAAGACAAGTACAGCGGCTATGTAGCCTATCTCCCCTAGGCATGACGCCGCGTCGAGGCAGGTCGTGACGGCACCTCGTTACAAAAAACGGCGAACTTCAAATTTGCTCCCTTCCTTCACGTTATGCAAAGCGGTTATAGTATCACAATAAATAAAGCGCATTTTCCGCTCAAGAAATCCAAAACTTGAAGTCTTGCTTGTAGTAAGCCCAGGTACATATAAGTGGTATGGAGTTTGTGAACAATTTATGTAAATGAAGTACAAAAGCTCTTCTAGACAAACAGGACATGCACTGCAGATACGTTCTGAAACCGAGCCATGAAAAACAATTGCTCGCTCGGCCTATTGCACTTCGAGAGCGGCCGACGCCACGAGGAATCCGATACACGCAGCTTGCGCCTGCTATACAGTTGCCAAATGAGATTCTTCTCAATATCTTTCGACACGGCGCTGGAGTTGCTCCTCGCACAATGGGCTCCTCTATGTTCAAACTTGGTTCAAACTAGCCGTTTCTGGAGTCTGTAGGGTTGGGCGCCGCCTTGCGCTCTCCACCCCAGAACTTTGGGACAACGTGTACATCAGGTCCAAGACACCACCAAACCATTTTATATCAAATACTGGTCGGATCTACACTTTTCTGTCACTTTTTGTCATTGGCCATCTGTTAAACGTGATCGAGTCCGCCCATCAACTTGCAAAGCGAGGCGTTTCTCCCTCATATCATGCACTCGAGTCCTTGGCAGCTACGTGCCTTGAGAGCCTGGAATGTCTCGGACTCGGCACTTCTGACTATCTTGGAAGAGCTCATTGATCCATTCGATCCAATCCTCACAGAAGTCCCTCACCCTCAGACTACTGGGCGTTTTATGAGGGAAACATCAGATTTGATTTCCCATTCCTAATCGACAATGAGGCATCATTGTCCTCGTTGGAAATATGCCACTTTTCCATCCAAACTTCTTTGCATATTGGCTGGTCATTTACATAACTTGCGCTCGCTCAGGTCTATGACATTGCGAACAAACAAGTTCTGTCGCAAGTCACTACTGTTACCTCTATTGTCCGATGCCTCAAACCTGCGGCTTGTTTTAAAGTCATGGAAACAGTGCACTGAACATCCCCGACGGCGGACGCGTGTCGGGGGACATGAAATTTCCCTGGTCGTGATACTGAGCTTTTCTGTCGGCAAGATTATCGACAAGGCGCCTACATGCTGTAGAATGCAAAAGTCACCAAAAGACAATAAATTTGATTTAAAAAATAATAAAAATGCAAAAGTCAGCCAAGAATTCTGCTGACTGAGTCACTTATAGGTAGAAACAGGTACACACTACTTTCACTAGTTGATTTTCGTGCTCTCCACCACAGTATAACTTCACCTAAATGGCATAGTAATGAACATTCCCAATGGTTGAGAGACGAATCTTGTTATGGATGAGTAGACCGTTCTTCATGAACATTATTCTGCGGGGATTACGACAGAAGCAGTCTCTCGACGATAAAGGATTCGATGGCATTCAGAAGGCTGTAGCGGTACGCCCTTAGGTATCTGATAAGTATAGTCATGATGTTTAGATGTCTGCAGAGATCGTCCATGAAGACGGGAAATTCTTGTGTTTGTTCATTGTCCGTATATTGTACAGTCGCGAAGCATTTCATCTACGAGAACCTATATTGTGAGGAAATCCACTTCTTCCTCAACGAGCATGTCTAGGAGCTTAAAGAATGATGCCCCAGGAAAACCTACGACGTTGTGAAAGTCACCATCAATCTTGCGAATGAGTAAGTTTCCCAGACCCTGTCATCAGCATGAATGTCGTCGTTTACTCGAGTTCGGGAAAACAATAAACAAACCTGGACGGCAAAACCTCCCGCCCTATCTAGACCTTCCTGGCTATCCACATACGCCTTGAGTACGTGGAGCGGATTGTCTGCGAAGTACACTAATGTCCGTTCATCGATAGACCTGTAGGACATGACAGACATTTGATTAATCAAGCATCCTCAAAGACGGAATACCGCACTTGATCTCATATCCAGGAGCACTCAAGATCGGATATACTAAGATGGAGATTGGCATCCACAGACGAATGCTAGAAATCGTGATTTTCGCACCAAGTGAAACGCCCGTTACGACCTCACAAACGCCCCCATTTAAGTCCAATAACATGCGCAGGTTGTCTTCTTTCGAGGATGGTTTCTCGAGAAGTTCTTGGCGCACGCCAGTCTCCATCTCCATGGTCGTCGATGGCAGGGCATGAGTAAAGACGACGGTATCCGCTGACAGAATATTGGGTCAATTGATTTGCAAGCTGCACACCAAAAGATACATACCACCGATAACGAGATCGGGTGCGTCATCTGGCGTCTCTGCCTTGGCGGGGTTGTGGAAATGTGCCGTAGGACTGAAGGCAAAAAAACATACCACTAGTCTTTCATACACCTCCACTGCTTTCTGTGTTGAGGTAGCAACGGGATATTCATGAATATGTTCGAAGGAAGAGAGCGAGAGGTTCTCAGGAAATATGGAAGGGACAACCTCAGGTGCTAAGCCCTGTCTACATGTCAGCTGGGGGTTCGATTCGAAGAGGAACTGGCTCGTACCAGAGTTTGGAATATCTCTTTTCTCCTTGGGCTCGCAGAAGCAAGAATGACGCGCTTGTTAGTGAGTTTCTGAATGGTTGGCGTTTTGAGTGCGGTTGGTAGCACGGCATTATGTTTGTGAGTCATAGGAGTTAGAACCGGACCTTACTAAGATCGCGACTCAGTGGGCTTGTGGAGAGTTCGTACGAGTCGAATTGACAAGCTCATGATTTGAAATTTCGGATACCTTTAGATAATTATGTGGTGAGGTTCAGGCCGCTACTT
>PVXU01002439.1:0-12214 GCA_002994865.1 Rhizopogon parksii | reverse complement strand
TTTTTTTACATTTCAGATTGGACTACTATGTAGAACCAGCCTAGATATGCCTTCCTGTTGTATAAGATATTACTTTCACTCAGTGGATCTGCAATGTGCAAGTATGTTTGCTGCGCTGTTTGTTCACGTCCACATCTCATGTTAGGATTAGGGTTACACCTCGTCCATTTGGTGCTTAGACAAAAGTAGCGGCCTCTCATAAGCGAACCGCACCAAAGTCCTCAAACCTAGTACATAGTACTGCTACTAAATAGCTACCCGCTAATCATCTTTCTTACCTGAGGGTGGTGGCACCACAAGCGGCGACGGAGGTGGGAACGGCGAACTAAGACTCCCACTGACACTTCTCGACGCACTAACTGACTCGCTCCCCCGATGTCCATGCCCTTTCCCACGCGGAGGCGGGCCAAACGCCGAGCCGCTAAAGCCAAGTCCAATACCCGTCCCTGGGGTTGGTGGGACACTCGTGCTACTCGGCGGGGGGGCTGGGGACAGATATGGTGAATAGGGATATGGACTTTGGTTGAATCCGCCTGAGACGGGTGTGTTTGCATAGGATGCGTATGGCGAAGATGAGCCCTCGACGACCCATCCTGGGGCTTGTCGTCCCGAGTTTTGTGCAGCGGAGCGTACGCGTAACTGCCCGCCTGTCCATTTCCGCTTCACGCCGGTAGCTTCGGCGGCTACCAGTCCTGGGGAGGTATCTGCCCCCGATACGGCGTCTGCTGCGCGAATGGCGCCGCGGACGAAATAGTTTGCGCAAGTAAAAACGCCACCGATAACACCTACGCAGCTGCAGGGGATATGTAAAAATTCTGAGCATTGAAAAAAGGCAGATCACCTACCGTATTATAAATTGCACTAACGAGGTCGTGCGCTGGTGGATGGTGATAACCATTGGGTCGAGATCGAACTTGAAGAAAATACCAGGGGTTCCTTGGAAATGTTCCAGCTTACGAGTGTAGTGGGTTACGCTGTATTGATTAGTCTCGAGAGGCGGACTTCGAGGAGCAATGTAAGTAGTCGGAACCACATGCATGAAATATTGGTACGCCATGAACGCTGTCGGTTGCTGAGTTCAAGTACGAACTAAGAAGGAAGAAGGAACAAGACATACGTTCTCTTGCGATCTCGAAGGAGTAGTCAAGGGGTTGAGCAATATCCGGGAAGTAGGGACCAAACGAAAACTCGGTGATGACATGGGAGAGGTTCATCTCTTGAAAACATTGTAGTATCCATACCCTGAACGTAGTCGCAAATACTCACTATCATGCCCCACATGGATGGGGCTATTATAACCATGTCCAAGTGTTGTAATATGCAAGTTTGCTAATTATATGTCAGCAGGAGGAGTGGACTACCAGGGATCAACATACCAGTCACTTTCTTGGTCAGCAGGGATCCATAAATTCGACATGCGCTTCCATCCGTCTCGTAGTTGTACGTAGGGCGAAATTCCGGTTCAGCACGGTGGGACCAAGAGAATAGTCCGCGTGAATTTCTGGATTGCGCGATCGCCTGACGAGCAGAAAGGGCCTGGGCATGTTCCCTGCGCGTAAGAAGTGGGTAAGAAGCGCGGGGAAACTTGCGATTGAGACCACTTACTTGAGAGTTGTGGCTTGCCCAATATCGAAACGAGTCTGGCAAATTAAGGTGAATTGATACTCGCCTCCCAGATGATGGATGAACGTACACCATCCCGGCGGAACGCTTTACTTAGGAATAGACGGTCACCGACTACATCACGCAAATCTACACTAAGATCTGCGACGAGATACTGGCTCAGAGCTTCCATGATAAAGAGACTGGAAGGACTTACACTGGCAAGGCATATTGACCACCATGTCAACATTCACCTTCATAAAAGTCTGGCCCTGAGCGTCTATGCTGAACTCGTAATCTGGCCATCCCCAGATGTACTCTCCAACGTCATTTAACACGAGTAGGATTGCGATAAGAGCAACAAAAAGAGTGAAGAAACCGCGTGATTCAGAGCGGGCCTTGTAGGATGAGGGAAGTTTTGGGAATGCATCGAAACGTGCAAGGGGAACGGCGGCATCGAGCTGCTCTAGGATGGAGGACTGCTCCCCCGCCATAGATGATAATTAGCTTAGAGTAAAATGCAAGCTGATGGGTAGGTAAACAAGTATGTAGTGGTAACCAACTATGAAGCTGAACACGTCTTCATACTTGCCAGTCACAAGGACCCCGTGTACCTCTAGCTTTGACGTCCTCAACAATGGCTACAAACTCAGTCATGATCGATCTCACAACATCCCCTACACTGCCCGCGTTGTTGCCAGCGCCATCTACTAGCAGCAACCGCCGTCCGCGTTCTGCTAACAGTTCAAGGAGTCCAAAACCTCTGGGTTCACAGGGTAGCAGACATGTATCTTCTGTTACAAGCGAAGAAATATTGGACACTTCTTTGCTACCAGATGCCGAAGAAGATCTCTCGCTCACCCCGCCAGTAGCTTCTGCGAGCACCCAACTTCACGGGAGAAAGAGACGCAGAGTTGATGTCAGTGGTGAAGAACAGCAGAGTAACATACATCAGCTCGGTGAAGCAAATCATTCTCCCCCAGACAACAGCATCCTAGACGATATCTCAGAGGCCAGCACCTCATCACAAGTCGCATCAGGCCCGCTGCGATCTACTTGTAACATGTCCCCCCATCTCATGTTACGCTCGCCCGCCTCTCCCTTGGACGAGGAATTGGAGCGTGTGGAGTCTCCACCACTCACCCAAGAGTCAGTAGTATCTCAGGCTTACTCAGATGCAGGTGCCAACATGTCTGAAGTGTCTGTGCTGGCCCAAAGGGGAACACCTCTTTCAGCCTCAGAAACTACTGATGCTATCTCAGACGACTTAGTCGTCGGTAGCCCCGCCTTACCACAAAGGGGGACATCTCTTCTCACAGCAACCGCTGATGCCACCCCAGATGAAGTAGTCGTCATTAGCCCTGCCTTACCATTGCGTCGAATCCCGTCATTACGCCCCATCATCATTGATGATCCAATTCCCCTAGATATGGTGCTTGCATCCACGCCCAAACCAGCTGCAAGCCACAGCCTTCCTGTTTCCCCTGTAAACGCCACATCCTCTTCGTCATCTGTGCCGGAGCCATTATCCGCTTATACTTGTCCAATATGCTTCTCGCCTCCAACTAACGCAACTCTGACACCTTGCGGTCACATTTGCTGTGGAGCTTGCCTATTTGCTGCTGTCAAATCCACGGTGAAGCGGAACATGGTTATTGCTATGGATAGAGCCCCTGTGCCAAGGTCTATACTCCTCCTGGTGTTTTAATTCATGCATTGACTGGTCGTCATCAGATGCCCTGTTTGCCGTGCTGAAATACCGGGGTGGGATGGACGGGGGAAAGGCGTAGTGGGGTTGAAAGCGCAGGTTGTCTATTCTCTTTGAACTCAATATTAATCACGCCTTGTGATGGGAATCAACTACACATGCAGATGTCGACCAGCTTTGGAACAAGAACTTCTGGTTAGAATAAACCGTCATTGGATCCCAATGAAGACCCTCCAAGAAGTCACCTAGCAGCAATCACGACCATTTGCCCCTCTTTCATAGCGACAGCCACGAAAGGCGAATTCCAATGCTTCTGTGACTGATCAGCTGGAATATGCCATGGCGTTTCAGCGTGGCTACATCAACCATCTATTTCCTCTACGAACACAGCCTACTACTTTCATGCCGTTGGTTACCGCTCATTCGGACAACCATGGCTAACTCTGACAACAACTCACTCGGACAACTCGGATGCTTCGCAGAAATGTCTCATTAGCGCTCCTCCTACGCTACAAGCTTTAATTGACATTTTCAAAACGGATGCAATGTATAAGCTAAGCATAATCGAGAACGAAATCATCTTGAAGTTACCAACAATTTTTTATCAACCGTAAGTAAACTGGATCGGCAGCTTGTCGGCAGTTTGATTTTGAGTGTGGTTTGTTTGGCAAAAGCCTTTGATACAAACAACCCATAATTTATTAACCTCTTCATAATTCAAATCACGCACGGTACCAACGTTGTCCCACTTTCAACTCATTCTCCTTTGTGTCTCTCATTTTCGACAAGTTTTTTTTTTCCAATTTGCACAGAAGCAGCAGTAATAATGAGCGCACGCCAGACGTTTGTTCCCCGTTCAGCATCTCGTGCTTCTAACCATGCAGACACTGAACACCCCTTTGATATGCCGCCTCGGAGCCAGAGTTCCATAGGCCAGCCGCAACACAATCGCAGCCTCCAGCACGATCCAGATCCAACTTTTTCAACGTCACACAAAAATGACTCAGAGAAGAGGCCTCGCTTCGCAGCGATGTTGGGGAAGAACAAACACGCTGGCAAGCCTGGCAGTGCTGGCACCGGCGACCACCAATCGGCCACAGACACTTCGTTCTCTAGCGCGTCAGGGCGTTTCAGTGGCGTACGTCGCCCCGATAGACAATCTTTAGCTCTTCCATCCAGGTCTAGTTCTCCGTTCTGTGGCATAGGCTCGCCATTCGTTCCCCCACCCATTCCAGGCCCAAAATTTGCTCAACCCACTTCTCCTATGCCCAGTACTGTGCCTCAAAGAGCCGATTTGACTATCTCCGGACTGAAAGACGCGCATATATCCACAGGAGGTGTCGTCCCAGGGCTGATCTCCGCTTCTCGTGTCATTGCAATGCCTGTCCCAAGCTATGGGCCTATTTACAGAGATCTCGATGGCGAACACACGTTCAGCTCCAACAAATCTTCTGCACCGAAGTCGCAGCACGCCCAACTCGAGAGAATCCACGAAGATCTTGAGCCAGAGATAGCAAACGAAGATGAGGCACTGCTTGGTGCACACGGGACAGTTGTTGCCGCTCCTGTGTTGCGCAGGATGAAGCGCAGGATCCGAGATGCACAGGAGGACGAGGTCAATTTTTCGCTCCCCGATGAGATTGAATACGGGCCCAGGGTTAAACGAGTCAGGATTAATGAGTTCACCCGTGAATTGCCAAGTATCCGCCCTGATGACAGTAACCACTCCAGCGTCGACCACGACCATCATCGACTGCAGCCTGACCTCGACACCGACGCAGCTCGTCAATCTTCCCCTCCCATTTGCCAACCTGGCTCGGGTGCAGCAGACGATCTGTCTCTTGAAGGCATGTTCGCGGGCATGGAGACGTTCTTGAGTGCGGAAACTTTCGCAGGCCTGGTCCGCAAGTGGTCAACCTGCTCGAGGGAAGAGTGGCTTCAGGGCTCTGAAGGTGCGCGATCCCCCGCATCCGTTCGTGTTTGCCTACCTTAATCTCGTCGACGCATTACTGTGATATGTTGTTGAAACGGTACTAACCACAGCTATGCAGAACTCGTTAACCAGTTTAAAGATATCATAGATTGGGTTAAGGATAACCTCACGTGCGTGCCTTCTTTTTAAACACGATCATGTTCCTGTCTCGCAGTGGATCATGATCACGCCTACTGATCATTATATAGTGCTAATATTACTCTTTACTCTCGCCTGGACGACCAAGTGCGCGATCGCCGCGAGGAGCAGGCGCAGCTCACTGAGCACTTAAGGCGAGGGCTAGGAACGGCAAGGACAGATCTGATCGCCATCTGCCGCGGGAAGTAAAGTGAAGCTGTGTTTGCGCGTGTATGAGTTGTGTGGTGGTGGTTACTGGTGCGAGAGATGACTAGCGTGACGTGTCCTTTCGCTTGCTGTGCTGAAAAAATGGACTTTAGTATATGAATGTACTTTCGGTGACTCTAGCCTTCAATGTCGGTGTGCGAAAATGTAACCGTGGTTTGTCCTTTAGGATGAAGTGAGATTCTAGGTTGTTGGAGTCGTATTTATTAATTAATGACCCAGGGCCGTATGGGTCTATATACACAGGTCTGAAGTAATAATGAGTGTCGGCAACTTGGGGGCTGCGACGGTTCCTCTAGCGATCATGATATGTTAGCATTCAGGTTGTTTTCCCCTGCTCAGCACGAGCAATAGATTAACAACGACTACAATCCACAGCTTCCGCTCAGTCACAAAAGTACCCTCGATGCCGAATGAATTCAAAGGCAAAATGATCCCCCGTAGCGACCTGACGTTCAACTCAAAGTATGCAGTTTACCCGCGCTGCATTATAATTGCGAACAATTTAATAACGCACTCAGTGCGATCGAGTGAAGACTCGGATATAGAATCTCCGTAGATTGAAAGAATCAAAGGCAGGAATGTCATCGACTCAAGAGTCCGTTGCGGCGCGGCGGACGCTCCTTGATGACAGAATCATGATACATACATCGAATAGTCAGCACCTCCGCGCGAGCTTTTACACGACTAATATATACCTAGAGTGGTTCGTTATTCTCAAGATAAGCGCCAGTCTCCACGAACGTTTGAACCACAACAAATATACTTGGTCTACTGCCGCATCATAGAGGCTCTAGATTTTTGTAGTGAGTCAGTGACAGGGGCATCTCGATAATTATACCACATTTCCCACACTATACCTGTGCTTTGCCTCGCGTTTCTCCTACAACTTTGTAACACAAGGCTGGCGTCAATTTAATACGCCCTATCTTCCCTGGTCACACTGATAGAAGGTCTTGCTTCTCAACGACTTCTATCAGCCAGAGCAAGGATACCTCGTGCACAAATCGTCGTGGTGTGCTATCAGAAGTTCACGTCGTACGAGAGAAGCCTTCCGACTCGGAGTCGTCGTACTATGAAATCTTAGCGTACAATGGTGCAAGTAATCACCGCGAACACCGTTCCTAGAGGCTCACACTAATATCATATACAGATAAGATATTGCTGTGCTGTCGTACAAATGTCGTATGTGGTTTCTCCGCACCACGAGGAGAAAGAGGTGCAACGAGGTGCAACGAGGTGCAACGTTACGCAGTGAGATAACCGAGAGCGATTACTATGAAGCCCAGCTCAAAGTTGGGGCCTAAGAAGTTATAGTCTGATCATTGCATTCGATGTTCACACTTTAACGGGACAGCTGCTTCAAGATCTTAGTGAAAAAATGAAAAATGGCTACTCGGTACGCTGATTGCGCCTTCATAAAATTAATAACCTTATTGGAAATTCGAAAAGTTGCTATCCACGTGCCAGAAGACAGTACTGCGCAAGTGCTACGGCCCACATTTCTTCGGCGAATCACTCTTCTAATGTACGAACCCCTCACTTTCAATATCTTGCAAATGACTGACGTCGTTGACTACGTCTCAGGGACGCCTATTGAACGAGCTTGAGAGACAGTTTCTCACCTTCGGGCGATAAAGCGGAGACCTGATAAGCCATTTTCTGCCTTATCATGTACCATATGCTCCGCCGTCGGCCGTGGCGTCCCTGAGGTAACTGCACGATTAATTTTCTATTTAGAAATTGGACCGATCACTCGCTGTTTTCATGTCTGCAGGAAGTGATTATGGCATACCTCATGGGCATCCTGCTAGCTGTGGATCCATCCATTGGCCTGAATTGCGGAAGATGGCTTCCGGAGTGGTCTATTGAAAAACGCTATAACGTGACTCCCCTGTCTGGCTGTGTTATCCGGCGAGTCTCGACAGCACCCTTAGTTTCCACGGTGTTTCATCTTTCGTGAACATTTCGGTGAGTTCTGTGACTTTCGTTTCCCCGACGATGAACACCCGTTGCAGCCTGTAGGATCACCCGTTTGGTTGCGTCGACTCATAATCTACCTCGTGGCTACTTTGATTCTATTACCGTGTTCTGTTTCATAGGTATATTGATATGCGGACCTTGAAGCGTATTTTATAAGGCTCACAAATTCCAGGGAGAACATTCGTTTTTCAGCGAAAGACATTGACCCAAAGATACAGACGAACTCATCATGTCTCACGGTGTGTCTAAAAATCATAGAACACCTCTTTTCTTGCTTACTATCACGCAATAGACTCTGATCTCATCTTGGACTCCAACCGCAAAAAATCGTTGAATGAATTTATTGGAGTGCTGAAAGAACTTGTCGCTGATAACTCTGCCACCGACGGAGGGAAAACGCGACACAGCGTAGAGAAAGCGCATCAGTGTGAGTGTATTTATATACCGAAGACTTCTCCGTTGACAATTTTAGACCCAAGAAGCCTGGAAGAGGAGCGCATCTTGGAAGGTATAGAGGCCTTCAAGAATTTTCAGGAGTGAGTGACCACTCGCTCTTGTGGTTGACCGTGATTGACCCTTTTATGTGCTATAAAGGAGGATTGAAAAATTGGACAAAGAGGTCAGCAATTTCCTGCGAGTTATCGGGTTACTTACCCTTTTGACTAGCTCCGGAATTTTGACAATGGTGCCCGTCAATTAGGCAGCTCGGCCGCATTGCTACTGGCAGCATCCAGGCTTCGCGAACGGCTTGTTCGAGTTTTGTTCATTTTCCGCGAGAACACAGCCAGCCTATTTCCGCGAAGGGTTGCCCGCCAGTCCAAAGAAACGCTAGTAAATCCCAACATCATGGATCGACGTGGCAGGGTTCACCACGAGCCCCTCAAATTTCTGTCATTTATAACAGAGGATGGCTGCGTAACCGAATCGCTTTCACAGGAGTTAGAAGGCTTTGCACGGGATCTCCGCATGCTGTTACGTAGCTTGAATGACTTTCCAGAGTTCAGAGACGAAGCAGTGAATACTACAATCCTTACCTTCATAGGGGATCTAGACGTAAGCGGACTCGCTTTTCCTATGATACTGGCTAAAATGAGGGATGCTAGTATTGGGCTTCCTGGTTGACGGAGTACAAAGGTACTAGTAGGAAGTATGTAATGTATGAGGTTACCGCGCTCAGTCTTCTACACAGGTCAATTCCGAGTTACTGCTGTGCGAGAATACGTTCACGGACTTACAACGGAGATCGGAAACCACGTCGACGTTGTAGCATCGACTTTGTCGATGTTCATAGATATCGGTGACCATGATAAAAAGCGGACATTTTGCTGGCCACTGACCTCACGGCTACAGGCATTCCAACCATACGGCTCTCACAAGAGTATGCAGCATCCAATCTTTCTAATCTGGCAACATTTGGTACCATATTTTCCGTCGTCACTGCAACACTTCTACAGCTCTCATACAAACAAACTACTTCGACATTGTCGATAATCATCAATGCATTTTGGTTTTCGTCGTTAGTTTTTAGTGTTTCGGCTACCGCCACCAGTCTTCTTGGTTTGGCATGGACCCAATCCATACAGTGCGTCTCCCACATTATTTTGCGCCCATTTGAAATTTGATGACTTGTAATATTAAGCCGCTCGCCAACTCACAGAGTGCCCTGGTGGTTATTGACATTGATCAGGCGATCCCCTTTTGTATTACTCGTCGGCGCAGTTGCATGCTTCTCTGGTGGCCTCATGCTGGTCTCATACACGATAAGCAACGTCCGTCCGAATGCTTGCTTTCGTGATAAAATGGCTCACTGCTGTTATTGGTTTATAGAATCTAATCATGTCTATCATAACCACTATATTTACGGTACATTCACGATTTCTTTTGCCTACGATGCACCCATATCTAATCATGACAGAGCATCACTTCCCTCGGACTGGCGGCCTCGTTGTGCTGGGTGGCGTTGGAACGACTTGTGTTCATCAAGCGTCGAGGTCAGCACCGACATCTATGGCTAGAAGACGTCATGTCGGACGTCATGAAACCTATCACAAGCATCAGGGTCACTGCGCCTATACAATATACTGCGCACCGTCTCTACTCAAGCGTCTGTTCAATCCCATCATTTATTCGGCGATACTCCACCGGGGATGCAGATGTCCGGTGTGCAGCCCCATCCTCATGTGGAGTTTCTACAGCGCCAGCATCAATGTCTTCAGATGAAAAGTCGCCTTCTATTGAAGAGGAAAAGTTGTACGAAACAGACGAGGTCAGACGAGCTCGTGCTCGAGATCGTTTCCAGAGTGCTGTTCGCACTGTTATGCTCTTGCAGTCACATACACGAAGCCTTGGATTACCATCGCTTGACTGGATGTTGCGTCCAAGCCCTAGTTCTCGCACCCCTTCAATAGTAACAAATGTGGCTCGACGTTCGGTAATTCCTGTCATCTCCAAAAGGTTGCAGACTCTGGAGTGCTCTCAAGACATATCGCCTCATCAAGCGCTCGTGAGAGACTTACAGTTCTCTCCGGATGGAAAGTACCTCGCAACGGCAAGGTAATTACAGCCTCCCGATCATAAGGAAGTTCCGTTGTTTACGTGACCATCGTGGACAGCTGGGATAAGACGGCATGTATCTTTAAGGTTGTAGTGAGTGCCTATTTGCTATGCCCGAGAAGAAACACTGGAGTCTGACATGCCACGCTTAGGAGCCGTCCGGTGATCACCATGTTCTTTATCATGAGAGGGGTTTTGTGGAGCAAATCGTGTGGTATGTGACATCCGCAGATATTGCTCTTATTTGATGGTTAAATATCTTAACAGGTCCGCGTGCGGCAGCTACGTGTTAACCAGATCTCCCCGCGGTATCAAAATATTCACGAAAGTGAGATCCAACTTATGCTTTCTGTGTTGTTTTAAAGCTGTCCCAGGATGGTATTTGCCTGAAAACCTTCCGTCGGACACATAGCGTTCAGTTTGTACAGTGGGTGCCTCACGAAGATAGTGAGTGTTGGCTAAACTCTGCGTAACGCTCATCAGCCTAACTGTTGATAGTGTCTGTTCTATCTGTCGAGGGGAATGAGGTTGTCAAGCTGGTACGTTTATATCCAGATGATACAAGATCGTGGGACATGACATTTTCTTAGGACAAAAATGGGGAGGTAAATATGACATACTTTGTCAAGCCGTAATTAATCCGAAGCACTCGAAAAGGTTGTCGACACTTACAAGTTCGGGCGTGTGCAACTTCGAAGCATCACTGTCACATCCGACGGCATTCGTATAATAGGCATCGGTCCCGTTGATGCGGCGCCTAACGGACTACATCCTAGTCGTCCTACGAGAGTGGAAAAGCGTATTATAGGCAAGTAATATAGCCGTATAGACCGACTCGGAGGATAGCTCATGGACGTGTTAGTTTATAATACACGGACGCATTTGTGTGAAAAGTAGGTTGCTTATTCGCAACTACATAACAACGCCGCTGACGTGCGACTTCTACAGTCAAACACCAGTTTTTCAGGATGCGAATGACATTAAATTGGCGAGAAACGACTCTCAAATCCTTATTTCGTTCGGGGATCAAGTTCGTGGTTCGCAGTGAGAATGATTGTTGTGACTTACATTTGTCACGTGCAGACCCCTCCCCAACTTTGGAAAATGGAGTTATACGGGAGTCGAAGGACTCCCTATGGTTGCGCGAGGCTCACATTCCGTCATGTATTTTCATCCACAGTCTCTATCGAATATGTTGGATCAACTTTTGGTGGCAAGAATGATCAGTTCGTACTTTGCGCCGGAAAATGTGCGCCTTTCCAACTTTAATTTTCCCTTATCTCTGCTGATACCGTTTTGCAGCTGGTGATATCCTGATTTGGGATCGAGAAACTGCTGCCCCTCTCCATCAAATCTGTTCCACAGACCCAGATCAGGATTTAACTTGTATAGCATGCAATCGGCTCACGGGTGACCCTTTCGCAATAGCTGCAGGCGGTATCGATGGCGGTATCCGTATTTGGACAACATTTTCATCTCTCACTCCTATGACACCGTCCTGTGATGGACATCATATGACATTAGGCTCTGAATCTCCCAGTTACTCTCCCAGAGGATGGCCTGCAGACAGAATACCTGCGAATCATCTTCTGAAGGTTATTACGCCTCCCCGACAAAGACGGTCTCCGAGTATGGTATCAACAGATTTCCCATCGAGGTCAAGCTCGGATTCTGCGTGTGCGTCTCAAGGGAGTACGGGTCGGAAATCAGACGAGCAATTATAGTTAATTAGAAACCTATGTTCATTCGGCAGCACGACTGCCACTGGCATGCCTTTTAAATTTTTATGTATGTGTATCTTATGAAAACACGATTGAGTGTGCTAGCACAGGTACCTCAGCATGCCGCTACACACTGTAACACAGTGCTTCATGTCTTGCTGCGGGCACGCCGCAGAAGCAATGATTAAGGCACTGGATTTTACATAAGCAAGTGAAAACTGAAAGGCGACTAAGAACACTAAGTATAAGTACTTTGCCACGCTATGACTTACAGCCATTTTCAGAACACTAGGCCAATCCCAAAAAAAAAAT
>PVXU01002388.1:0-16899 GCA_002994865.1 Rhizopogon parksii | reverse complement strand
TCATAAAGCCATAGTACCCAGAAGCCCTGGATATTAATGAATATTTCAAATACTTTGAAGAAACACGACTTAATACTTACTCCGCAATACAACCCACTACGTTGTGGGTTTCTCCATAACGCTAATTTCGCCATGGAGAGAAAGAAAGCCTGGTAAGGAGGAACTACTGCGAGGAACAAACGCTGGCTAGTGAGTTGCAAGCGCTTCAGAGCGAAGGGTGGCGGCGGTTGAGATACCGGTGGAAGCATTGGTAGTATGTATTTCTGCGGAGAGTTTATAGGGTAATTACGGCAACAGTGGTTGCACTCACCAGAGCTATTCGTTCGGACCATGAGAGTTCCACTGGTCTCGGGGGAAGGGGAGGTGGAAGAGGTGTAGATGATATCGCTTGTTCGGAGACACGAGTAAATGGCCGTGGAGGGAGGGGCGGTGGTTTTGGTAGTACTGGAAGGCGAAGGGAGCTCGAGCTCCTACTTGCCAGCAGCTCCGTATTGATTTGTTCGGTGCTAACCGAAGGTGCCAGTGGTATCCTCACTTCCGTAACATACTGGTAGTTCCTCAGGACAACCCCACCTACGTACAAGGCAAGAACTCACAGCGGAGAAAAGGTAGAGAAAGCGCTCAATTTCTTCCTCATCGTATATTTGACGAAGACGGACCTCGGACATGTCTTGTTCCAAGGACCCTGATAGGTCTGTTTGAGAGTCCATAGCGCTAGGAGTGGAATCCAAATCTCCTATCACAGTAAAGACAGAAGAGTCATTGTCAGTGGATGCTTCGTGAACTCCTCGTTGGCGGAGAGCTGACGAATCCGAAGTGGACGTGGAGCTGTGACTCAAGCACGCATCGCCAGATTGAGCGTTGGAATTGTGAAGAAGTGACATGACCTTGGAATAATAGGTATCTTGAAATCTTGGGAGTTTGAACAAGCTTGTGGGGTAAGAGCTGGCCTTACAAGTACATATACTTGGAGTGTTCGGACATGAAATGATGAAACTTATTTAGAGCTTCAACCTGCGCAGCGCCTCGGCGAACGACTCGGAAACACGGAGCAGCAACGCGGCGGTCATGTGACATACCACTAAAGTACGCGTGACACGTTAACTTGAACTCTTCAATGACTCAACAAGTACTATGGTACTCATCTATCACTAACAGATACTCCGTGGCCTGGTGAAATGGACATCGTGTATGACGTCGCTGCTGCACCATGCCAGTGCAGAGTCTGTGAGCGTTGTTAGCGGCTGAGGCTATGCATCAGCAAAACAACAAGCCTGTCAAGTTCTGTACAGCTTGGTCCCCCTTTTACAGCTCTCCACAGCTCTCCACAGAGCCCACAGAACCGGCCGCCGAAAAAGTGTTTTGCTGATGTGGTTGCACTGGCACGCTCTCCTTGCACATATCATCATTAGGCATCCTTATGCCCTTGGTTCCTTGTGCTCACCATGAACACTTCAGGTACAAATACTGGGACAAAATCATCATTACTGTGACTACAGTTGCTTATTCAATAGCTGCCCTAACCTTTAGAAGTTGCCAATAGGTTACGAAACCGGTCCTTACTCCCTACGCATCGCGTCTCCGTCGATTGGCGAGGTATTTGAAGAACGACATGCCTTGACTTTCGCGGCTGCTAACGCCCCATTGCACAGACTTAATCCTTGGCCCAGTATTATGAGAACAAACTCATAAGACTTAAAGCCTCCCTTTTATAGCTTATTGTCCGTACCCGAATATTCGAGGTTACTTCGTTTGTTCCCCCAGAAGAAACATTCGAAGCTTACTGCCTTTGGACCAAGGGCATCGGACATTACCTTTCAAGGGGTGTGCATTAGCACGGTACGACATTCATACAGAACTTAGGACGGTGTCGGGCCCGAAGAGCGAAGAAGTGAACTTTCGCCTAAACACCATCACTTTGATAATTCGTGAAATATCACAGCTGGCTTGCATACACTGAACTTTCTATGCAAGTGCATACGACATTTCGCTTGAATTGACGGTCAATATACAAGTACATACGTATGAGCACGGACGAGACAGTGTTATGATGAGAATGGAGCTACAAGACTACAGGGGTATTGCGACGAGACCAACGATGACACGATACTAGTACTGTAAATTCATGAAGGAGAAGGCAAAGGATAATAGCGTTTATTGTACTGCAGCAGCGAAGTGGAATGAACATGGCGAATAACAATAGTTCATGACAATATTGTTAAAACTCGCATGCAGAAAAAGACAAACAAAAGAAGTCTCCGAAATAGAAGACTAAATGGAAAGAAATAAGTGCAGGAAGTCAAAAGAGGGGAGTGGGCGCAGCACATATACTGGCGTTGTTGGCAAGCAAATATACGATGTGGGGTTGTAGCAGAGACATACTGAAGTCATCTATAGCCAGCGTTGACGTGGGGTGAGGGCGCTGCAGGGTTATTATTGTTAAGGAGTGAAAGTAACTGAACGCTGTTGTTAACAGGGATCCGAGAAGTGATCGGCGGCGGAGAGAAGGATGTCTGTAAAGCATATGGCGAGATAACAGATGATCGAGCAGGCGTGACATGAGCGCTGACTGGGGGGATCGTATTATGGGGAGCAGTAACCATACGAGCACTTGGTGGGTGATAGGCAGGGGGGAAGATCTTCGCAGAAGGATATGGTTGATAATGAGCTGGAAGGTAGCCTTGCGAGTAGGAGGGATGCGGATAAGTGTGAGGAATTCCAGTCGAGGCGCCAGGAGGAGGAAGCTTATGCGATGTAAGCAGAGACAACAATTGATCTTGCTGAGTATTCCGAACAGAATACTCATGGGTAAAAAGCTGACTTGAGCGTGGCCGCACTTGAAATACGTCATCGACAAGTGGATGTGGTGACTGAGAATACCCAATGCTGGTGTATTGAGAAGTAGACGGCAGATGATATCCAGCCGGCGTCTGTCCAAGTAGCGGAGGAAATTCACCTTGCGGATAGTGCATAGGTGGCGGAACAGAAGCCGAAGGTCCTGGATGACGGACGCGAGACGTATGGCCCATGGCAGTTGGCAATTCCCTACTGAGTAGGGTAGGAGTCATGCGTGAGGACTCGTCAGCCACCGCTTCCAGTAGGGCCAACTGCTTCAACATCTTGCCCGAGGCAGGCACCTCAGTTACGCGGGGAAGGTAGGGCGATATGTCAGCAGTGCTCGAGGTACGCCTTGACGACGATGATAGTTTGCGAGATGAAGTCAAGGAAGAAGTGGAAGATAACGACGTGGTCGAAAGGTTGCCTGACGAGGGGGTTGTAGGAACCTGAGATGGTGATGTTGGTAGTGTAGATGATTCAACTGAGGAAGCCTGGATGCTCAAAGACTGGGGAACCCGAAGAGAACGCGAGGAGGGCGTTGACGTCTTTGGAAGCCTTTGTTTTGGGTGAGGGGAAGACATCACTGCAGGCGTTTCGGCGTGGGCAGAAACATGAGAAGACCAATCGACGATATTCTGCTTGGCTAGTGGGGTCGCAGTGTCAGCAAGTACCGAGAGGGGTGATTTAACAAGGGGAAGAGTAGGCTGGGGCCTTGAATCATCTTGCCTTACAGCCGAAAGCGTCAGAGAACTGAGTAGGCGAGCAAAGTGCGGGTCCATGGTCTCAGGATAAACAACTTGCTCGTCATCAGACTCATGCGTAGCTATGCGATGACTAGTGGCAGGAAGTGCTTCGCTGTACTGAGGAGACGGCGTCTGGGGTTCGCCATTGTCGGCCGAAGATGAACTGGACTTCTGTGTGCCGTTCTCCGTACTTGTGTACCCTCCAATTCGTCGAGCTCGTCCCTCTAATACTCGAGGCTTGTTGGCAGTGACGAACGCCTTCAATGATCTACTCGAGGTCGACAACCACAGCACTATAGAAGGAGAAGAGACTTACGCGATGAAAGGAGATATTAAATAGAACTTTCCAGGTGCAGCCTTATTCCGCCTCCAAGTTGGAAGATCGGTCAATTTGAACCACTCGATCCGCTACAAACACTTCAGCACCAGAGAGTAAGCACACAATTGCATACACGTACACTTATCTCCTTGCGAGTCCTAGTTTTGAATGGGAAGTCTTCCGGAACTCCGGGAACCACAAAGAGGGAGATCAGTTGCTCTTTGATCGACATTTCTATTACGTTTTCAGGATCCAGATGACCTGCCAGATTATAACCAGTCTCCTCATGCACCTGGTGGAGAATCTTAGGGCGACGGGCAATAATGGGGACACTGCCACGCACCTCCCGAATGGCACACTCATGGGTAGGTTCGCTCTCATTTATCTTACCCTTTGGAAATCCCCACCCAGAAGACGACTTCCAACCCTTAACAAGGATACACTGAAAAAGAACGAATAAGCGGAGTTTATGCCTGAGCACCGAAATCTCAGCACCTTTTCCCAAGTATCATTTAACATAATTGCACCGCATACAGGGACCCTAGTCTTGTACTGCATGAAGGTGTTGAAGGCCTGTTCATGATCGTGACTCCACTGGTGTAGGAGAGGACAAGCCTGGAAAAGCATCGCGGAGAATTTCTTCAGTGGCAGCGATGGGAACTTGGGATTTTGTTCTCGTATGAAGTCTTCGTAAAACCAATGCCTGAAGAAAAAAGTGTGGGCCAAGAGGGAATGGAATGGAAAGCACTGCAGGGGCTTACGCTTGCTCCACCTGAAAACATATCCGCTCAAGAGACGAGAGCTCCTCCTCAGGGAGATTTAAAAGAAACCGACTATTTGGAGTAAGAAGAAGTTGAACGGAAGTAAAGTAAAGCGAAGATACCTAGATAGATCTTCAAGGACCTCCTCATGCGTTGCATGCTTGTAGGAAAAGCGTTCAGTCGTGTCCACTGGCGGAGCAGAATGCATTTCCGGCGACGAGGACGAGGACGAAGTCATGTTTAAAAAGAGAAAATGAATGGGTAACGAGAGTCAGGATGCCAGGGTTGGAATTGATCGTTGTATGCACAGTGGATGGAGAGACGATTGGGGACTTGTTAACTTGAGTCGTGATGATAGAGTCTGATACTTTGGCCACGTAAAATAAATACAACACAACACACTCCCTGCTTACTAAAGCAAAGTGAAACATCGATCTTATCGCAAAAGCAAGTGAAATGTGCACTGCCCATCATGAACATGTACGACCGTGGTATGACAATGCACCTTCATCCCAACCGCGCTGTTTTGGACGTTGTAAATCAGGCGGCTAACTTAGGAAATGAAGCCCATCAGCTCTCTCATCAAGGCGATTATGCCGGTGCAGAGCTTCTCCACCTGCGTGGCCTCGATCTTAAAATCAGCGTGGTTGGTGAGAATGATACCACTACCGCCATCACTCGTAATGCACTCGGAGAAATCTACCTCAAGATGGGAAGAATTGCGGACGCTGAAGAGCAGCTCAAGAAGGCCGTGTCCATCCGTTTGAGCGCAGGGCCAACATATGATGCTGCAGTGTCCATCGAGAATCTTGGGCAGGTATACGAAGCAAAGGGTGATTTTGCAGAAGCGAGGAGAGTAAGGCTGTCCCACCCCGAAAACATTATGGTCTGCGGAAACTTTAACGTAGGTGCTCTCTAGTTCAAGTCATCTGTGACACTTATTAACTAGTAGTGTTAGTGTCCCAGTACGACGTTTGATCAGAGCCAGTTATCAGCTTGTTCTGCATGCAAGGTGAGCGACTTCAGCTCTACCACGTTTTAGGAGAACTGAACACTTTTGTGCCGTTAAGTCGGTCTTCTATTGTGGAGCAGTGTGTCAGGTAATTCTTCTTTGAACGGATTTGCCCTAACATGATACTTAACATTGACAACGTTTAGGCGAAGGACTGGCGTGTTCGTCACAAGAAGTTCTGCAAAAAGCGTAATCAGTGATCTCCGTCTTGTCTTGAAAGCATTCTCATGACATTTGATGTACTTAATTTCTGTTCAAGTCCGTGCTTGTTTGTATGTATGTTAGGCGTATATGTTTCCTCACTTGTGTCACTTGATCCAAGCAATGTAATTGTTATGGCGTAAAGAGAGTATCTGTCAAGCTCAGCTCCATAAGTATTTGCAAGAAATCCTTTCCTTGTCCGGTGACAACCCGATATGCGCACTCTAACAACGCTGAACCACTTACCGAGATTGGGCTTGCGGGAGATGGATGGCGTAGAAGTTAATTAGCATAGGGTCCACAGCTCTCGACAATGTGTCACCTACTTGAAAGCCGTGACCTCTTGGTACCCTTAGGGTGAAAATAACGATATGACCTAAGGATCTCCAAGTGAGATCTACTTACCAAATATACGAGCTGGATGACACAGAGGCATCCCGCGATACAAAGCCGCCAGAAGCACCGAAGCAATCTCGTTTGACTAGATACTAACTATGCAAAGTGCAGATTGGAATGAGGTGCGGGAATGATCGGCTCCAGTGCTTCTGTGGAAGATAGAACGCTATCAAGTTTGCAAGCTATGTCCTCGAGTTGCATCACATCGCGGTGTGAGGTCTGTGTCACAGAGGCTGTTCGCTGTTCGCTCCTGCAGTGTGAGTCCATATTTTCGTTTGAGTATTACAATGCCGTTCGAAACGTCATACTTTAAATCAGTTTCGAATTCGTTTCAATCACGAACGTGCGCAAGTTGCGTATCATAGAGTATCTCCGCGTTTCGTGTCGCGATCCATTTATTTCTCTGGGTCACGTGATACATGTGGCTTTGCTAGCGAATGTTTTTTTCCCTCCTACTTCTTATTTCTTTCTTTCTTATTTGTCTATGGATCCATCTCTCTTTCTGCTTGTAAGTTAACATCATGTTGAACGGAACTGGAGTCAAAATTTTCACTGGTGTGTCCTGGGAATCTGATTTCTCAATCCTCTCCTTACGGTGGTTTCCTGTCTCACAGGCACGAGCCATCCTGAGCTCGCAGAGATCATTGCTCGACGGTAAATATATATGAACTCGCGAGCGCGCTGTTCACCCATGCATTATCATTGCTCTGTAGCCTTGGTCTACCTCTTGCCAAAGCTGAAGTGACCAAGAGCGGTATTGGCGAGACAAGCGTTCGCATCGCAGAGAGTGTTCGCGAGAATGACGTTTACATTATCAACACCGGCTGCGGGGCAGTCAACACATCCCTCATGGAGCTCTGCATCATGATCCATGCTTGCAAGATTGCAAGTGCAAAACGTATAACGGCCGTTGTCCCTCTTTTCCCATATGCGCGACAAGACAAGAAGGACAAGAGTCGTGCTCCCATCACGGCGAAACTCGTAGCCAACATGATACAGAAGGCAGGTTGTGATCACGTCATTGTAAGTATCCATCTTGACATCGGGGCGCCACTTCCGGCGTTGGTGCTTTTTTTCCCTCGCTTTCCGCACTGTCCGTATCCTTGGAGTTTCCTGCTCACGAGTTGAATCTAGACCATGGACCTTCATGCATCGCAAATCCAGGGATTTTTTGATGTGCCGGTGGATAAGTAAGTCTAGCGCCCAAGTATGTTTCAAATAGGTTACTCACGTTCGTCCACTTTCGTCGTGTACAGCGTAAGTGTTGTGACGTCTTAGGGTTCAGGATTTCACACGTGTGCTCGCTCTAGCTTTTCGCCGAGCCATCATCAATCCTGTACATACGCACCCATTTTGACTTACAAAATGTCGTGATCGTTTCCCCCGATGCGGGCGGCGCCAAGAGGTAACAGTCTTTGACTGATAGGGGATGCACGACAGTGCGCTGACTGTTATGTCACAGGGCAACCTCCATCGCAGATCGTCTGGGGGTCGATTTTGCTCTGTTTCACAAGGAGCGCAAAAAGGCCAACTCGGTATCGCGGATGATCCTCGTTGGGCACGTAAAGGATAAAATTGCCATCGTCGTCGACGACATGGCGGATACTTGCGGCACACTATGCCTCGCAGCACATCATCTGAGAGAGGCAGGTGTAGGCAAGGTTTACGCAATCGTGACACACGGAATACTGAGCGGGGATGCTCTGAAAACTATCGAGGACAGCGCGCTGGAGAAATTGATCGTGACGAATACGTTGCCGCAAAAGGAGAACCAAGCGAGGTGTTCCAAGATCGAAGTTGTCGATATTGGACCTGTGCTCGGAGAGGTTATCAGGCGAAGCCATTATGGAGAGAGCGTTTCGAAGCTCTTCCATGAGGTTCCGTACTAGCCGAGAATACACATTTAGAGGGTATTATTGTATTTGTGTGTTGGCACATGGACATGGGCACTGAATTATTAACTAGCCCTCGTTGATCTGCTAGTGGAAAGAGCACGATGTAGAGGATCGGAACCATTAACCATTGGCATCTAGACTGCGTACTCGGATCGGTAATGAACATGGTGTCAGTGTGATTTGATCAAATCGACAAAATGGTGGTGAGCAGGTGACCTGCTTAAATTAAATTGGTGACAAACCAAACCAAACTTAAATCCTGAGCAATCTATCATAGATGGCGTTGTTTACGGTTACGGTTAGCGGGGAGGATGACGATATGACACAAGGTTATAATTCCAGAAAAAGAGGTGATCGTAGAATCGCGTATTAGGATTGAAGCGGATGGATCATTCTACGAATGGCATGCGAGCTAAGAGTGAGCCGGTAGAAGCAGAGGATTTTTAAAAGAAGAGACACTAAGAAGGCTGCAGTGGTGGGGACTGGGAAGTACCATGTGCTATGGAGAAGGAGCCAAGCAGTTTGATGAGAGATATTACTGTAACGGCGTGCCGTTGTGTGTCAAAAAAAAAAATTACCACGCTGTTGTTCTGGCTGAAAGAAGTCTCAATCAAACGAGATATTTCCGAGAAGATTATGCCTAGGCTCCATGGACCATGGCGAGACAGTGCAATGCGGGATCGGTGGGGGACAAACGGGACCGAATGGGGAATGCAAACAAAATGAATAGAGCGAGGCGCAACTGATTTGGTTATGGGACGGACAGCATCCGTCGTGAGTAGAGAGTAGAACGTTGCCCGTGGATCATGATATCGTGAATCATGTAAAGCGGTTTTGCAGGGTTATTTGCTACGGAACCGCTTGAATCGTTTCACGAATCGATCAAAGGAGAAAAAAATAACGAGGCTCGCGCGCTCGGTTGATCAGAGAAGGCTCGGTTCGAGTTTGGTCGGTAGCACAGCTTTAGTAGTAGTTTCCCTAGTATGCTTCTTCTAGATTAGCGAAACCTCCTCGCTTTACCTTTTCGTCTTTTTGCCTTCTTCCCGTTTTTCGAGTTCGTCGTCCACCACCCCGAGCTCCTCCCCAGTTTCACTTGCTTGGCTATATTTCCCTTGAATTCTTATCCTCATTTATTACATTTTCTTTCGAATTCGTATGTCCTCTTAGCCTCAGCAAGCGCGCTGCAACTACGGCCCTCTCGTTAAACCTTTCTGCTCCCACTCACAAACCCAGGCAATGCTCTGCGTATCATGTTCACATCCTCGAATCATGCCCACCAGAGCAATGGCCACCATGACTCACAAAATAATCACAACTCAAACGGACATGCACACAACCACACAAATGGTCACCTCCACCCACCACCTTCTCAATCGCACAAGTCGGCAGCGTCCTCCCAACCTAAGGAGACTGTCTCCGTCATTGGCATACCCTCTGTCTCTATACAGAACGGAAAGCTCATCGTCGGAGACTCTCGTTCCAGTAAGTCCTATTCGGCATATATCCCCAACATATTCACTCTTCTACCTTGCAGGCTCCCATCGCTCCTATACACCCATCAAGACCCTGGGAGACGGTTCATTTGGAACAGTCTTGCTGTGTGATTGGCATGGGACGCTACCCCCCAATACACCTCTCTCTCCTATGCAATGTGGTGGCGCGAAGCCAGAGTGGGCTGGAAAGCGTCTGGTTGCCGTCAAGAGGATGAAAAAGAAGTGGGAAGGAGGTTGGGATGAATGTAAAAGGTTGAAGGAGCTCGAAGTACGTACATCAACATTTATCCTTCCTCTCCCCGCTCATCATCCTTTCAGTCATTACGTGCAATCCCATTTCACCCTTGCATCATTCCACTCTATGACTTTTTTCTCCTCCCTGATACCAAGGAGCTCTATTTCGTTTTCGAATCCATGGAAGGGAATTTATACCATCTCATAAAGGCGCGGAAAGGTCGTACTTTTGCTGGCGGCCTCGTCGCTTCTATTTTCCGCCAGATCGTTTCGGGTCTGCATCACATTCATTCTTCCGGTTATTTTCATCGGGACATGAAACCCGAGAACGTTCTCGTTACGACTACTGGCCTTTTCGAATATCGTTCACTATCGCCAGTAACCCCTTTACCTACAGAGAAGGACGTCGTGGCGATCATTAAGCTAGCCGATTTTGGACTCGCAAGGGAGACTCTAAGTCCACCACCATATACGGAATATGTCTCGACCCGTTGGTATCGAGCCCCGGAGGTGTTGCTTCTCAGTCGAGATTACTCAAATCCAGTAGATATGTGGGCTCTTGGTACGATCATGGCTGAGGTAGTCCTTCTTCGACCGTTGTTTCCGGGTTCTGGTCAAGTAGACCAGATACATCGCATTTGCGACGTTCTCGGGGATCCAGCAGACCATGGAATGGATGCTCGAGGCAGACCCCTCGGTGGTGGGAAATGGAACAGAGGGCTCAAAATGGCGAAACAGTGCAATTTCGCCTTTCCAAAGGTCGGTCGTGTGATACAATTGTACGCAGTGATTTTAATTGACATGATTTTTAGTGCGCTCCTCGGGACGTCTCTTCATTTTTTGATAGTAGTGTCCCTCGCAAACTCGTTGATTGTATATCGGACTTACTGAAGTATGATCCTGATGCGCGTCTTACGAGTCGACAATGCCTCGAACATCCATACCTTCTTGAGGCTTTGCCAGGGAATAATCCCCCGATGCCCCCTGCCCTCCACTCACAGAGCCTACCTTCTACGCCATCGAGATCAGTTTCAAACGGCATACATCACCTCACACCCTCCAGTTCGCCACGCCACATCCCTCCATCGCATTCACATCACCCTCTCCCGAGATCACCTTACCATCACCCCTCGAACATGCACCCGTCACACATACCCGACGCTGCCTCCTCCCATCGTTCCGCATTTGTGCCGTCCTTCATTACGTCGACTTCTCACACACCCAACTCACACAAAACGTCAGAATATCCCCTTCACTCGCATTACTCTTCGGACATCCAGGAAGAAATGCGAGCTCAGGGAGGCGCGTCGTCCAATTGGGTTGGCCATACCCGGAGTGACTCTGATCAGATGGAGGTCTCGTCTCCACAGGCGGAGGACTACCCTGTTGGTCACTCGATGGAAGTTCAATCTTCCCCATCGGTGCCAGAATACCGGACTCGTCCCCGGGTTGATCCCGACCACCCGATGCCCGCCCACGACGCCACGCCAACACAGAGCGCCAAACTCAGCAGCAAGCTACACTTCAGTCTTGGCAAAAAACACTCGAGATGGGGTCTTTCTATGTTTGGACATGGAGAGAAGGTTCATCAGCAGTCGCTGCCTCCCGTCGACGAAGTACCGGGTTCTAACTCAACGCCATCACTCAAGCGCACACAGTCTACGAACTCAGATAGTCCGTCACTGGCAGAGATGCAGCCCATCAACGGCCCACCCCGCAAAGATGCCAAAGCTATCAAGAAGGAGGCCGAGCGACAACTACGCGAAGCAGAAAAGCAGCGCCGCGCAATGGCAGAACGGACGCAGAGAGAACAGGCTCGTGCAGTCATACAGAAGCGCAACCAGATGTACAAGCATACTACGACGCGGAACGAGTTGGAGTGGATGTGGCAAACCCATGCCAATCTGCTAAATCCTCATCAACGAGGAGCGCCCTACGAGGACATCGAGAAGAGCAAATTGTCTGCTTCTGGTCCTATTCGACAGAAGGAGACCCAAGCAAGTGCGAAGGTGTCATCGCCGACATTGAATGCTGCTTCAGGTCGATATATCAATCCTATTGATGGTACACTGGCTCCTACCGACAGATGGGGGTTACGTGATGAACGTTTGGCGAAGGCGCGACGCAGAGATTTCGATGATGATCACTCCATGTCCTCGTCAGATGTTCACAGCTTGAGCCGCATGTCCACCATCTCATTCGCCACAGTGGATAGCGACCCTGGCCCGTCACGGACGCGAAGACCAACGCTTTTTGGAATCAACCGAATGACATCCGCATCGTCACTACGCACGGGTACGACGTCCTTTGACGAATTCCCGACTTCCGCTCGGTCATCAAACTCCATCTCTCTCGACCATCAGTTCAATGACTTCTGCATACGCGGCTCCGTCGATACCACATCCTCTGCGTCGGGAGCTTCCTCTCCTCCACCTATAAATCTCCTTTCCCTTTCACCATCACCACGACCGTGGATTTGCACCGATTCTACCAGTCCGCAACACTCATCATATATGGTTCCTCCAATGATACAATATCCTTCGTCTTCTCATAAGACATATGAATGTAACGGGCAACTATATGGTCACCCGCCAAGTCCAGGGATAGACCCTCAAGCCGCAATAAATCCGATATTCAAAGTGGTAAGCCAAGCTATTGTTGTACAGCCATGTGGATCTAAGGCTGACTTTTGTTCGTCTTAGACTCCATTACCTACATCGCCTAGTGATCTTCTATCATCACCGCATTCTCTCCCCCCATTTTCTCAACTCGAGGCAGTTGCTGAAGGGGAATACCCTCCATTATCGCCCATGTCCTTCCATTCGCCGGAAGATGACTGATATTCTGACATAAACCACTCTTTTTGGCTTTATTTAACCCTTCACTAGGTCTTGTCAGGTTAGGAACATTCATCCATCGGACGTGGACCATACAAACCATTCATTTGCTACATCTCTTCGGTCTTATCCGCCCTTACCCCATGGGGCACTCTACCCGTATCTCACCGAACCCAGGAAGTCTATCGGGCGAGGTGCTGTGGCTCATAGTACTTTCCTCCTGGTTTATCTTATCATACTTACGCCATTCTAGTAGCATATTTAGTCTGGTTGGGCGTTGTAGAGCTCCGCTGTACTTTTACCCACAATTGCAACAGACCATTCAGAAACATGTAAACCACTGTCTGGACACGAGCTGAAAGTAGATATTAATGTAGTCATCCAGCCTGTGCTAATTCTATATTCAACCTGAGCAATCGTGATTGCAGACTGCTTAGTGGTCATGTGGAGCTTGTTCGAAGCGGAGGCCGCTGGAAGGCGTGTAAGTTTAGAGGCCGACCGGAAAAATAACCACGTACCAGTAACTGAAGGCAAAACACAAGTAGCAAATTGATTAGTAGTCTTACACGTCTAGCCACGCACTAGGATTCTTACCCGCATGGCCGAGGACCAGGTTTGTCCTACAAGTGGATGTCAATGAGTGGCACAGGCGTCCTGAAGTAACAATACAAACCAGGTTGATAAATATCTTGGGGTGGCCAAGAGGTCCTCCTCCTGCAACCATTCGTCACGACGACTGCCAGTTAAGAAAGAGAAGCACTGCTCACCCCCATCACAGACAGCTTTCCGCCCGTGCACAACACGAATGGGTTCATTTTGAATCAGCTCCATTGCACTCAATGGGTTGGGCTGGAGCTCCAAGATCGTTTGCTCAGAGCGCGGACCTAATTGGGCAACCGCGCGCGGTCTCTGGCTGGTGGACCATGTCGTTGGATAGTTTGGTGCTTGGTTCGTGATGGGGGATGGAGATGCGGGAACGGGGGTGGAAGAATTTGCGGAAGAAGAAGAAAAGCGGCTCAGTACCTTCAGCTGAGAGGCGCGATGCACGAGTCGACGGCTAAGCATGGTTGCGGGCATCGAGATCACCAAACGGACGACCCAAGACAGCCCGATGTTTGTGGGAAATTTTCACCAAGAAAGGAAAGCTACGGTTTAAAGTCCTCGACCTACAATCATATCAATATTATCCTATGATACAACGGTGTGATAGTATACAGCAACAGCTACAGTTACATTGAATTAAGTTCTTAATCCATCTCCTCTATCTCAATGTCATCATCATCCCAGTCTACGTCCATTTCATCTGCATCGGCCTTCCCTTCATGATTGGGTACGATGACAAGTCTATTGCGGGGGCCATCAAACCGAATCTTAACAGTCTCCCCGTCACGGACGCGGTCAGAAAGCAACATCATTGACAAAGGATTCAGGAGATCGCTCTGGATAGCGCGGTTCAATGGCCTTGCTCCGTATGCCGTTGAGTACCCGATAGACACTAGGTATCTCTTCGACTCGTCATCGATGTCAAGGACCATCTTCCTCTCGGCTAGGCGCTCTTGGACCTCCTTGAGCCTCAAGTCCACGATCCTAAGCATATTTTTTCTGGAAAGCGCACGCTGCACCATGGAGGTAAGAAATCTAGAGCCCAAAATATATGTTGTAGTGACTTACGAAAACGATGATCTCATCTATACGGTTGATGAACTCAGGTGGGAAATGGCCCACGATAGCACCCATGACTAGTTGCCTAACCTGCGGAGTTACCGGACCCTGGCTCACGTCGCTCAGGTATGCAGCGCCCAAATTCGATGTCATGATGATGACAGTATTTCTGAAGTCAACAACGCGACCTTGCCCATCAGTGAGTCGTCCGTCATCGAGAACCTGAAGGAATAGAGTAACGAATTCTCGCGAAGCTTTCTCAATCTCATCAATAAGGATGATGCAATAGGGTTTGCGCCGAACGTATTCGGTGAGTTGCCCTCCCGCGTCATGACCGACATATCCGGGTGGAGCTCCAATAAGACGTGCAATGGAGTGTTTCTCAGAATATTCGGAACCATCAATACGAATCATGGCATCGGACGAGTCAAAGAGAAGAGTGGCCAGCTGCAGAGATTTTTTAGCACTTTGTGATTTTATCAAAGGGAGGTTAAAACCACTTACTGTCTTGCTGAGCAATGTTTTCCCAGTGCCTGAAGGACCGGCCATCAAGAAGCTGGCAATGGGCCGTTGAGCATTAGCCAGCCCACTCCTCGAGAGCCTGATAGCGTTGGCAACCGCTTTCACAGCCTCCGGCTGACCGACGACGCTATCGGCGAGGATACGCTCCATGCGCATGAGCTTCTCCTTTTCAGTTGACATCAAACGTGTGACTGGAATAGCCGTCCACCGTGCGACAATCTCTGCGATCTGTTCGGGAGTGACAGCGTCTGTACCTCCACCATTCATGGCATCCTCGTCGGCCTTCTTGGCTTGAAGGGTCTCTAATTGATGCTGTAGGTCCGGCAGTGCATAGTATCGAAGGTCAGATGCAGTTGCGAGATCATATCTAATACGCGTTAGTTACGCCATGACACTTGTTTCACCCAGAATGGCGCACGTACCTTCTCTCCGCATCATCGGCCTTAGCGCGAAGTTCATCAATCTTCCTCCGGACCCGGCTGATTTCATCGCCTTTTTGCTTTTCAGCCTCATAGGCAGCCCGAAGCGGTTGTAATTGGTCGTCAACGTCAGCGATAGCTTTCCGAGCAACTATTAGACGTTCCTTGCTGGCCTGGTCCTTCTCGCGTTCTAGAGCATGGATTTCAACCTCCAGCTCAAGCTTACGACGCTGAAGCTTGTCAATTGCCTCAGGTTGCGTCTCTCGAGTAACGCGGACACTAATGAAAATCTATAAGATTGATTTTCATGGAAAAACTGAACGCAACATACCTTGCACAAGCTTCGTCGACAAGATCAATGGCAGCATCAGGAAGCCGTCTCGAAGTCAGATAACGGTGGGCCAGAGTCGCAGCAGAGATCAGGGCACCGTCCAAAATCCGGACACCATGATGGACCTCATACTTCTCCCGAATACCCCTAAGAATGCTGATCGTCTCAGGGACACTTGGTTCATTGACCAAAACTTGTGCGAATCTTCGTTCGAGGGCTGCGTCCGTCTCGATATACTTCCGGTACTCGGCAAGCGTGGTAGCACCAATACAACGCAACTTCCCTCTAGCCAGAAGCGGCTTAAAAAGGTTGGCTGCATCCATGCCGCCGCCTTCGGCACCTCGACCAGCCATAATAAGGTGAAGCTCATCGACGAATAAAATGACAGATGTGCCATCTTCGGACGATTTCTCCACCTCGTTCAATACTGACTTGACACGTTCCTCATACTCGCCTTTGTATTTCGCACCGGCCATCAATGCACCCATGTCAAGTGCGAACAAGCGGCCGATGAGGCTGGCTGGCACATCACGGTTGACAATGCGTTGAGCAAGACCTTCTGCTATCGATGTCTTTCCAACACCAGGCTCGCCGATAAGGACAGGATTGTTCTTTGTTCTGGAGATAGTTAGCTTGAGAAAAAACTACCAAGAACATGGATTTTACCTTCTGCAGAGAATACGAACGACTCTCCTGATTTCATTGTCTCTACCAATGACGGGGTCGATCTTGCCTTCTTCGGCAAGAGCAGTCAAGTCGACCGCATACTTATGCAAAGCGTCGAAGCCTGCTTCTGCGTTCTTGCTTTCAACACGACGGTTTCCTCTGGTCTGTTCGATAGCTGTCTTCAAGGCAGCCTCGGTGAGACCAGTCTCCTTGATGACAGTTGATATTGACGAGTCCTTCAGAAGTGCGAGAAGTAAATGGTCTTGCGCGATATAGGAGTCGTGCATGGTTTTCTGAAGTGACTGGGCCTCGCGCAAAACCTTCAGCGCACCAAGGCTGAGAGAAGTCTCATCTGGAGGTGGAGACTGCGAGGGTAACCGGGTAATGAGCTTTTGTAGTCCACGCTGTACGATACTCTACCATGGGGTGGATCAGTGTCGTGAAATGGATAATTGCGTAGACACGTACTGGATCGCCGCCAGCCTTTTGTATAACAGATGAGAATAGTGAGCTTCCCCCGTTATTTGGCAAACCACCCGGTACAGCATCTTTTGCACCCTCGTTTAAAAG